>JASDQU010244918.1:102969-122507 GCA_032191745.1 Picea mariana
GTAGCTATAGATATAATCTAACATAAGACTGCAAATAACAATATAACAATGACAGAGATCCAAGCATCAATCAAACATACGACACAAAATATACATGGTTCACCCTTTCTCTAGGGATACATCCACAGAACTATACTTATGATTTATTAAGGAAAAGCATACAATTCTTATCTGCGCTCTTGGCTAGCATATATTCTTTCTTCTCTCTCTTTCTCTCCCCTTCCTGTGCACCCAGTTGCAGGACTTGACCTTCGCATACGGCTGAAGATCTCACAATACAATCCTCTCCCTTCACAACAAAGCTATAATGAAAATATCATACCAATACTCAATGACCAACAACAACCCCACCCAGGTCCTCTTGACCTTTATTTATACATTACAATCCCTCACCGATAGCCTTAGGCTGAAACCTAGGTGCCAAAACCCTAGATACCAAAACCCTAGGTGTCTAAAACCCTAGGTCAACTTGACCCGCTTTTTTCGGGTTTCACCAGCCTGTCTTTCCTTATTCATCGTGTGGTGCTCCAAAGCATCCAATTATGGAGTTCTCTGCTTGCTGAGTTGTCTATGATCCTTCTTCCTTGCTGATCTGTCATCCCTGATCTCCTCTTCCAATGGCTTGCTTTTCCTTACTTCGCTCCATCTTTCCTACTCTTTTTCTCACTTCGACTCAGTGACAGTTTTTGTGTCTCCCGTGAAGCTTGATTTTTACCTTTCCTTCCTTGTTCTTCGCTTCCTTCCATAACCAAGGGGAAATAGGCCCCCAACACTCACCTATGACTCATCCCAAGGCACTTCAGATCTGATCCTCTCGTTTTACTTCGACTTTGGACTATGTAGTACATCCCTTGCTTTCTTCTTTATGCCTCCTTTCCATCCTTGTGCATACTGTCTTTTCTGTGTCTAGTACCCAGTTTCAATTACACCTGGTACTTGGACCCTTTTCCTCATGATTTTACTGAGAGATGTGAGGAAGTTGGTTATCATAGTACAACTTCAGCTGACTCCCATTCACCAATCCTTGCTTCCAGTCTCCCTTCAATGTCTTCAGCTACACAACTCCTCCTTCTGTAACATAGGAAATCTCTTATGGTCCAAGCCAATGCGTTCTAAACTTCCCAAGGTGTTTGATAAACTTATTGTCATACACTAGTACTAAATCACCTTGCTTGAATTTCTTCTTCTTGATGTGCCTGTCATGATAGGCCTTTTCTCATTCCTTCTGAACTTGCTGATGGAATCTTGCAATGAATCTGTCTTCTTCATGTTCAACCAACTGTGCAAGCCTCTCACGAACAACGCAGGTATCATCCATGTCTGCAAATGCAACAATTCTTAGGCTTGGTACTAAGTATTCCATCGGGACAACAACTTCTAGACCATAAACCAACTTGAAGGGGGTATACATTGTTAATTTCTTGCAAGTGGTTCTATAAGCCTAGAGTACTACTGGTACTCTTAAATCCCAGTCATCCCTATTCACGCTGCAAATCTTTGTCAATGTTGTTTCCAATATCTTGTTGAATGCTTCAACTGTTCCGTTTTCTTGTGGATGGTAAGGTGTACTCTTCTGATGGTGGACTGCAAATTCTTCACTCGGGGATTCAACTGTCTTATTGATGAAGTGTGTACCTTGATCACCCATAAGGATCTTAGGGAATCCAAACCTAGTTATTATGTCATCAAATATAAAACGTGCAAGTGTAGTTGCACTACAGTCCTTGCCTGCTTTGGATTTGTCCCATCAGTTTAAGTTTTCTGTCGCAGTAATAATGTACCTTTCTCCTATGCACTTTCCTGGTGGTTTTATAGGTCCCACGAAGTCAATGGCCCAATTTTCAAATTCTTATAGGGTCATCTGTGGTGCTAATGGAATTTCATCTGTTCGGGATGGTTTTCCAATTCTATGGCATACATCACATGCTCTGGCATACTCTTTAGAATCTCTGTGTAATGTAGGCCACCAAAGGCCAGCTCGCAGAACCTTCTGCATAGTTTCTTTCCCTGCATAATGTCCTCATGTGATGTCTTCATGAGCTTCTACAAGGATTAGTGGTCGCTTTGTCTCCATAACACACCTCCTTAATATTTCATCCGGTCCCATTTTGTACAACTTTACAGCTATAAGTGAAAAGTCTGCAGTACGTACCACTAGTTGTTTCTTCTGAGGAATTGTATACTCACTTGGAGCCATTCATGTTGACAGGAACTAGAATATGTCTATGAAGTGGTCATCAAATCTTTCTAATGGAGAGCATTTGTGCATATGGTAATGTATCCTCCAAACTGGTAGGTTCTTCGCCATGTTCCAACCTTGATAAGTGGTTTGGGCCCTTATTCGTTCTTCCTGGATTAACTATGATCTCAAAATCATATTCTTGAAATAACAGAAGTCATCTGCATATTTACCCCCCCAACACTGGCTTGATGACTAGGTACTTCAACGTGGAGTGATCAGTAAAAATTTTAAGGTGTCCTCCCAACAAGTAGTGGTGGAATTTTTGCACTGCATACACCATGGCTAGTCCCTTTCTCTCTATAGTGGTGTAATTAACTTCAGCTGTGGATATATTCCTATTGGAAAATGATAATGGATGATCAATGTCCCCTTATCTAGGTTGTGCCATTACTACTCCTAATGGAATAGAAGATGCATCGATATGCACATGGAATTCTTTGCTCCAATCTGGAAAAACCAGAATGGGCATTGTAACCATCTTCTGTTTTAGTGTGTCGAATCTCTGCTGACATTGATCTGTCCACTCATACTGACAGTCCTTATTCAACATCTTCTCCATTGGTGTTGTAATTTGGGCATATCCTTTGATAAATTTCCTATAATATCCAGTATGGCCCAACACAGTGCGCAGTTGTTTGACTGAAGTAGGAGGTGGTAAATCAACTATAATTGCAATTTTAGATGGGTCTATCAGCAACCTTGCTTGCATACAATATGACCTAATAGCACTCCAAATGGTGAGAATAATATGGATTTCTTCAAATTCAAAGCAATTTGACACTGCCTTCATTTGTCCAACATTAGCCTTATACATTCAATATGATTTTTCAACAAACTAAAAACAATCCAGTCATCAAAATATGCTTCTAAAAATTTATGAAAAAATTCTTTGAATGCTTCAAACACCACCCTGGAAAATATGGTTGGGGCATTCTTCAATCCAAATGGAATTACTGTATATTGGTAGGATCCCCACTCTGTGGCAAACGTAGTCTTATGATGGTCCTCCTTGGCAATGCGGATTTGATGGTATCCTGAAAAGTCGTCTGTAAAAGAATATACTTCCTGGCCTCCCACATTATCCAACACTTCGTCTGTGAATGGTGTAGGGAAAGGGTCATGTAGACAGGCATCATTCAACTTTCTGAGGTCCACACATATTCTGATTTCTCCTATATTCTTCTCTTGTACCACCATAGGGATGATCCACTCCGACTCTTCGACAGGTTCAATAACCCCTACTTCCAGCATTCTGTCGAGCTTGATCTTCGCTTTTTCCTTGTATATCGGGTTCAGTCTATAAGGTCTTTTCTTGACTGGCTTCGCATATGGTTTCAAAATTATTCTCATCTCACCCATAGGCCCTTTGATTCCTTTGATATCAGTGAAATTGGTTGGGAACAAGTCCTGATATTCATGCAATAACTTTGTAATCTTGTCAATGGTAGAAACATCCCAATAATCTTTGACATTGGAAAGCTTTGGTGTCTCCTCTGTCCCAATATTGACTTTATTTATTTTGATCGGTTGTCCTATGAATGGTAGCTCAACTCTTGGTCCTTCCACATTTCTATGGCCTTTTTTCTTAGCGATGTTTACCTTCCTCAGATCATCATCGTCATCGGCATTAATGTTGTAACATCCTTGCAATATATGGAATGGCGTGGTCCATCCATCCTCTTCTTGCTCCAAAGGGAGGCTAGATGCCTCCTTAAATAATTTTTGTCTCACAATCTGTAATGCTTGGTATACTGAAGGAAATTCACTTTCAAACAAAAAGGTGGTTACAAAATTCTGGATCATACCTCCCCAATCTGAAGTGATGAGGTGCAACTATGCTTGAAGGTACCAGTTGATGGGGATCGTGTCCAGCGTGTTAATGAATTTGTGCACCCACTGTTCTCGAGGAATGTCACTCCAAGCCTCTTCGCAACTTCACACATGGTCCTTTGGGCAACTTCGACCTCTGTACCTGACTTCGTAGCTTCCTACTTGTGCTGAGAACCGCGCTATCATCAAAGTTCGACATTGTGTCTAGTCTGTGATGTTTCCTTTGTGAATCCCCCACCATCTTGCTAGTGTGGATTTCATGGCCTCATCCATTGCCCATGGCCTCTGTTGTGTTGGTACACTTGTCTCAAAATTTGATAAGAAGGTTTCTAAAGGGTTTAGCCCATCAAATGTGGGTAATTTACTCATTGTTGTGTCAATCCAGTGAACCTCTCTGGTTAGTCTAGCACATCTTCTAGTAGAGACTTCATACATCTGATTCTTCCAGTTCTCCAGCACTTGTTTTGAGTCTGATGAACATGTTTTTTCTCTTTGCCATCTCATAATTCCATTGGCTATAGGATTCATATAATCCTGTTGTCTAGCTGTTAGTTTGTAGATGTTTTCTAGTTCGTACACATGATATTCTTCTCTGACAGGCTCTGTGTATCGAGGAACCTCATATGGATATAAAGGTGCAATGGCCCTAAGGCCATATCTTTCAAATGTCATATGCCTCTTCTTTATATCAACAATAGTAGAATTTTCGAAGGCCAAATCAATTCCTAATAATGCAGGATAAGGGCAGCTGTCATCAACAATTCCAATTACTTCAAAATCTGCAAAGGTTCTAACTCCATCGATGTCCATAGGGACATGCTCCAATCATCCAAATGGGTTGATAGCTTGTTGATTAGCCATTCTAAGCCTGATAGGGGAATATATCAACTTCGGTTTTCCCATCAGTGCCCAGGTTTTCTTCATCATGACATTGACCTCTGACCCTAAGTCGAGGACCACATAGTCTATATAAATTTCTCCTATTTGAGCATTCAAGTGCAATTCTTTATTTTTCCTTCTCCTTTTCCCAATTTGGTGCACTGCCCTATTCAGTAAGGATTCTATTTTTCCTAGCTCATACTGCTTGATTAAATATTTTAATTCTTCTACAACACTTTTATCTTGAATCAACTTAACACAAGTGCACAAAAATTCCATGAGTTTTCTTACCTCTGTTCCTTCTGTTGGCGACGCAGACTGATCAAACACCTGAGGAATGCCATATTCTTTGATTTCTGGTTGCTTCTTTGATGAAGACCCTTGATCTTTGAAATCTCTTCTTGCCTCCTCAAATAATTGTCTTTCTTTCTCAGCATCAAACGTTAGGGTCTTCTCTATAGCTTTCCTAACTCCATAGTCATCTGCAGTCTTTCCTTGGGTTGCTCTGTCTTCTCCTATAGCAGCGCCTCCTCGAGTGATAACATTGACTCTAGGGTCTACTCCACAAGGTTCAAAATATATCAGTTGCACTTGCGGGTTTTGTTGAGATCCTCGTCTTTCCTGAAGCTTAGCTAGAAGCAAAGGGCAGTCCTCAATGACATGCTCAAAGGAATTGCAATAACTGAAGGTTGTGTAAGGGTTCTGGCAGTCCCTCGCTAAATGTCCTGGCTGCATGCATTTGTAATAGATTATTTTTCCTCGACCTCAACCCATACCTCCTCCTCGTCCTTGTCCTTTGTATCCACCGTGAGGATTGAAACTTCCTCTTCCTGGAGAATTATACTGTGCATTGTTTCCTTCTTGGTGTACTTCACCTTGTATCTTGTATATTTCTCTTGATCATTCATGCATCAGGTCAAACACCCTACAATCTCTATCATCGTGCCCTACAGACTTACAAAATGTGTAGTACAAGTTTGTGGGTGTCTGAACATACTTCTGCATATAATAGCACTCACCAGGGCAATGTCGATTTCTGCATACTTCGCACCAAGGAAGGTTAAATTGCTTCAAGGGGATCAATGCTCTTAAGGCCAAATATTCATGAAAAACGGGACATTTTTATTTATCATGACCTTCAGATATGCATATTACACACCAGATATCTTCTCTTTTGTCCTTCTTCATATCCTCAACCTGCAGAGACAAACTAGTCAGCTGGCTCAAGATCTAGCTCATGCCTGAGCTAGATTGTCCCATAGGTGTTGATTCAAGCTTCATGGAGATCTACAAAGATTATGCCTGCGATGCAATATTCTGCTGCATCAGGTGAACTCTGATGTGTGGTAAAAGAGTGATGATGAACCATTCTTTGTTCTTCTCATATGGGATCTTAAAAGTCAATCGACTTGTTAGGGTCTTGAATCTCTAATCGAACTCCCAAACAGGTTCAGCTACCTTCTGTTTGATGTCCTTCAGCTCATTAATACACTGTGACTCCAGCTTAGGTTTTTTAAACTCTGTAACCAACACATTCTTGATCTCATTTAGTGGCTTAGGCTGCGCAAGTCCTTGGACAAGATTCATGTACCAGATCAGCGCGTGATCCCTCAATGTAGTGCTAAACTGGTTTCTTTTAATAGCTTCATCAGTAATATTTTTAATGTTCCATACGGCCTCGCACAGGAACCAGTGTTGATCAAGATCTTCAGATCCATCTCCTTTAAAGATAGGTAGCCTCATCTCGTCTGCCATAGAGCTTCCTAGGTTTCATGTCTGAGTAGATGTTGAACTACTAGTAATAATAGTCTACAGACTCCGGTGATTCAGAATATTCTGATTACTTAGCGATTCTGAAATAACATAAGGATTGATATTACTTACTTCAATGGTCTGCACGATTCCTGATGTTTCTGGCTCGTTCTGGCAAAGTTCTTCAGCTTCCTCTTCCTCTGCTCTGGTGGGTTCTGAATGTTCTTCGTTTGTCAGATCTACCTCTTCTCCATTGTAGAAACCCTTGTCTCCATAGTTTTTCTTGAACAGGTTCTCAAGGTGAACCCCTCTAAATAATTTTCCAATGTGTTTATGTCCAGCTTCTGTGTCATTATCATTGTCTGAATTCTTGAACATTATCCTTTTCGGATCCAACCAATCTACTATATCTTCAAGACGTTCTTTTCATGCAACAACATCTTGATTCTTAGCTTCATAAATTGTAAAAAATTTCCTCTGGGTCCTTGGAAGAAGTATCTTTCATCCTGGCTATATGATTTTGTTATGTCAACAGAAAATTCGGTGATATACCCTCCAATGGTACTATTGAATCAGTGATCTACAACCCTTGATACAATGTTGTCGACTCTCTTAACCTTCTTAAACAACTCCAACATCCAAACCAAAGGAGGTCTAGATTTGATCTCAAACTGGATATCGGATAACCTAGATAACCACTCGTATAGATCTTGATGGATTCCTCTAAAGAAGATCCCGTGAATTTCAGTGAATATGTGTCTTTGCAGCCAACATTTAGTACTTAGCTTAAGGTTCTTATTTTGGGCTTCAATAAAGTCCCTCTCTTGATCCTCTATCCACTTCTAAATCTCTGTCTTTGATGGGAACCACCTTGACATTCCATTACAAAAATTATTTTCCCAGCAACAGAACCATTTGTTGGCATAGGGGCATACTCGAGGTTCACTCCAAGAGTGCACCAACAAGCCCTAGCTATTGGCCCTTTTGGAAGCACCTGCGAAGCAGATGTAGTCTCACTCGAAGCAACTAAGAGGGGGTTTGCAGGACAAGTATGTCTACAACCAGGGGAATATCAAGTGGATCTACCACAACAAAAATACATCATTCAAATATCACTTATTAGCTAGGTCTATCCTACACAGCTATAGATCTAATATAACATAAGACTGCAAATAACAATATAACAATGACATATATCCAAGCATCAATCACACATATGACACAAAATATCCGTGGTTCACCCTCTCTCTAGGGATACGTCCACAGAACTATGCTTATGATTTATTAAGGCAAAGCATACAGTTCTTATCTGTGCTCTCGGCTATCAGATCTTCTTTCTTCTCTCTTTTTCTCTCCCCTTCCTATGCACCTAGCTACAGGACTTGACCTTCACACACAGCTGAAGATTTCAAAGTACAATGCTCTCCCTTCACAACAGAGCTATAACGACAATATCATACCAATACTCAATGACCAACATGTTGACGGGAAAAATCGACCGTCCTTCAATTGAGAGAGTGGAACTAGTCCGGGGTTGTCTAATAACCCAATCCGTTTGGGATGAACCACCCTAATGGTTTTAGTGGCTCCGTTAGCCGATCTAAGGTCCTAAGAAAACAAAAAGAAAACTAATCTAAACTAAATAATTTAACTAAAACTAACTAAAAACAAGCTAATGAACTAATCTAACTAACTATATATATACAATCTACTAACTAATACTATATTAACTCTAACTAATTAACTAACTAACTACTATCTGAAATATAACTTATTCACAAAATGTACAATAATCTACAATTTACAGATTTGAATAAAACCTAAAAAACTCAATTATATTCTGCCCTAAGATAGCAAAAGATATTTTTTGTTGTTTTTATAATTTTATGAAAAGAAATAAAAAAGAAACTAACTAAAATAAACTACTAATATACTAATTCTAATTATTAATCTAAGCTAAAACATATATCTAACTAGGCTACTAATAAATATACTTGAACAAATAAATGACAAGCTGACCTGGAAATGCTCCAGGTTTGTCCTGTGTATGATGACTTTGTTAGCAGATCGGAGGAAATAAACTCGCTCCGAATAATCCAGAAGCTTCTCGTAAATGATAGCTGCAATACTCTTCAAGTGTGTTTGCAGGACAAACAAGACATAAAAATCACAACAATCATATAATTTATAAATCTTAACAATTAGGTAAACTTGTATGCAAAGACTTATACAAGATAATTTAATTGATGAAGAAGAGAAATATGTCGTTCATAAACTAAATCCAGTAATTGCTGTGTTTTTAAATTAGTGAAAGAAATAAGATATGGATGAGACATTAATTCAATCATATCACTTTGCAGAAGACTATGATAGCTAAAGTAGTCACTAATCCAATGCAAATAGATAAGCATAAACATGAAACAAAAGATTGATATTATGAAAAGCTAAAGCTGTAGCAGAACATCAACTTCTGTCTCAGTTTGTATTAAAAATCCATAATCCTGGTTCTCCCATAAGCAAGGATGATCCTTATTACAAAAAATAATAAGTATTTATAAGTTTTTCCAAGGGTAAAACCTCCCTGTGGAAGTTATAAAACTGTTTACATAAATCTGGGAAAATCTCCCAAGTTCAACTAAACTAGGAAACTACAATAAAACTAGAAACACAAATATCCTCTAAACTGTCCATCAAATCCCAGGCAATTCGAATTCACCTGAAAAGGACCAGAAATGAACAAGTTAGAAGGATATTTTATTAATAAAATAATAAAAATTTAATTCTATAGACTAGCTATAGAATCATGCGATTCTGTAGCTAGTCTAAATAAGATACAGAATCAGCATCAAAATCGATTAAAAATCTTTTAAAAGGATTAAATCCAATTATCTTCAAATAACCATTTAAAAACAAATCATTGAAATTGGAATGGTTATATCATTCAAAATTAAACAGGATAAAAAATGATTCAACCGGATACAGAGATAAGAATACTCTGTTCTTTTGTTACCACAAGATCGGTCCCACAGAGTCATAAACGAACAGTAGTAAGATTGTTTCATATCCAATTGAAACCGATGATCAAACATATCGTATGTGATTGTTAAACAAGAGATACGATCGAATCCAACGAAAATCATTCTCCAATCATTATAGCGGCAACGATATAGCAAAAAGATTCATATCATAAGTGAATTAAACCAACTGGTGCGTAACTGTCTATAAACGAAATCATGATGAAATCACTCAGCTGGCAACAGGGTTCACAAGAATTATATGATCGTTTGTTTTTAGTAAACTGGGTAGACAAGATCGATTTCCTTTGATCGAAATTATTTGTTTAAAACGCATTATTACCGGGTTCGATAGAGACAACAAATATTGACCAATTCAGTTGCAACTTTAAAAACAGACAGAACAACATTTCACGATGTGAATCTAACTCATGAGAGCAATCGAATCAACTGAATTTGATTTAAGCGAATCAAACAACAAGGAGTCTTAACATAATCATCATGAATCGAAACTGTCCCACAATTTAGGCATGAATATTACTTGCATCAGCTTACATGAGCATATTGATTTTATAAAAGACAGAGTCTTTTTTTTCCCAAATTAAAACCGGACAGAGCGATATTCACGATTTTTGAAAATCATATGACAGAGCATATCATAACCAACAAACTCATTGAAATAGTTTACCATTCAGAGCATCCGAACTATAATGAAATCGAATCCAACATGATCGTATTCATGAAAACTTACTGTTCAGAGTAGATACCAAACCCATTCAATTGAAAGCACAACGTCCATTTCGTTAACTCAATCAAACACACGATCAAATCAAACCAAACGAAAATCAACCAAATCGAAATGAGAATCTGGGGATGATCAAATCATATATTCAAAACGAAATTTGATTTAATTTTAGTAAAGAAAAACAATATACAAGATATACACATCATTACAGAGCCATTTTGAAATATACACAGGGCTATTTGAAAACAGAATTTAACTCATTATATCAACCCTGATCATTCACACAACTAGAACGATATTAAAATCCATACCTGTATGGCAACGAGACGGATTGATCATGTCAATTTGGAATTGATAACTGCCATGGCCGATTCAACGTTTTTGAAAAGGATCGAGCCTGTCGTCTTTTGCTTTTTATCAACTGCTTGGAGCTGGTCCCGTTGATTGGTTAATATTGCAATTCGATCTTCCAGCGATTGAATCTTAGATTGGAGTAAGGGGACATCAATATAGTATCGCTCCAACCATAACTCGCATTGGTCACATGATGGTTGAGTGGGGTTTGAAAGATCAGGCAAGGGTTTCACTAGACAGTTTAATACCAGGGTAGCTAGAATCGTTTCTTAGGCAGGGAGGAATATTAGTCACGAAATCGTAAGGTGTCTCGGGGCATAAACCCTACGAGTAAGTGTACTCGCTGGCTATAAAATGTTCAACATCAGAGTCGGAGTCCTCACTTAGAATGATAGGGTCTCGTTCAACAGAGGGTTTAGGTTTGTTTCTTTCCATTTTCCAAATGAGCCAGGCATTCCTCTTCCCTTTGGCATTAGCAGTAGGGTTTGCCTTGGGATTTTTGCTTGTAGGCTTCTTAATAGTCTCGACATTCTCATTTCCAATGTCTGGTAAGTCAATAGGAGGGTCAGCCAAGGGTTTAGGTAGTAGGATATGTAAGGGTACATATGGTTCGGCCTTGGTTTCAATTACCATAGGCTTGTCAACCGGGATGGAGTCTGCGTCCTTAAATCCATTACGGGTGATGAAATCCCTCCAATTATCACCATGCAAACTCAAATGATAAACAACGATAATCTTAATAAGCCCATGATGGAACAAGCTACTGTCATCCTTCTACCTTTTAAATCTTTTTGACATCTTATATAAGCTGCGTTGAAAGTAGAAAGGCATGTTTAAAGGATACCCCATAAAAATCATCAGCAAATGCAGGTGGTAGAGAAACACAAGCCCGTATCGACCTTCAGAGGTCATGAACTGCTTGACTAGCATTAATAGGTCGTGCCATCGTGGTTTGAGAATAGATATGCACATACCTCTGTCACACGAGGTGACTTTGCGCGAGAGGAACAACAGTGTCCATAGCGCTTCCTCGACCTTACAATTCTTAAATCAACGTTGTCTCGAGGCAAGTAGACCTGTAGCAGAGCTAATAAAATTCTCATGAATCTCCAACTGTATGTCGCCCACCTTGGCTCTACAGCCATCGAAGGTCATGGAAAACTGTCGTGCTACAGAGAGGTTAAAACCCTCGAATCGTTGTATAAAGGCGAGCCAACAGTTCTCTTCCAAATACTTCCGGGCATTGTCAAGCATTAACAGGGCTTGGTTTCCATTTGGCTCGATCCGCACGACTGGAGCCATGGAGCCGAGCACATGGTAAGCCGAGGGTTTGGGTCGAAACACACACAGGAACAGAGTGCACAGAGGCTTCCCAAGCTAACAGAGGTGAACGATGAATAAGGAATAGGCATAAATGCCAGCGTGCGAAGGTGGTGGAGTTATTCACTGCCATGTAAAACAATTATGGTCAAAGTACAACCGTCGATTTACATAGTAATTCAACCCATTATAGCATAGTCAACAATCATATCACTTGGTCGATGAATGAACAATGGTAAGTGCATGTGCAATCAACGTTACACCAAAGTTTTTTTTTTTTAATCCACCAATACTGAAATCAATACCAAACTGAACTATGCGCCAATGCATCAGTCCATATACTCAATAGTTTAACCAATGTGCCAATGGATACATATAATCGACCAACCAATAGTTATGAAAACAAAGTCATAGGCATGATATTAAAATATATATATGAGAGATTTAATCACAAACCCTATGTATTTTCATGAAACCAATGGTCAAATAGTTCAGACATCATATAAATCCATGTATCAATGCATTACAAATTCAGTAAAACCAAGTCACAATCAATCGAAGTACGAGTACCGATCAAAGGATCTTGCCAGCTATATAACGATAAGCGAAATGTAAGTTTAGATAGGCATACTGACAAGAAAGATAAAGACAGTTAAAACAATGATTTCAATGCAACTTCGAAAGACTAATGTTTTCACGCCTACAGTCGTGAAAACAAAATGAAGATAAGTGTGCAAACATCGCAAAAATAAAAAATGTCATTTATTTGAGAAATTGCGACAAAAGAAGATGTTTTTAAAACATTGGTGTAGGCAGCTTATAAGACAATGGAAAAAGTTAATTGGCTGCCAACAATGGTGACACACTGGTCGAAGCAGTTATCTCTACCAAAAGGAACAAATTCAGATTTAGGACAACAAAGATAATTTCAACTCAAAAATAACAACCAGAAAATAGTATAAACATCATCATTAACCATATTTTCTAGCAGTGTTTTAAAATATGAAACTGATAACAATCTTAAGATCAGCCATTCACGATATTAAAGATAAAATCTCCAATACTGTTGGCATAGCCACTTCTGCCAGCAGGCGTCCATAGCCTCGACAGGGTTGCCATTTAACCCACTCTGACATCTGTATCCTGCTAAGAAGTTCTGGGTCAGAATAAAGGACATTAAAGAGGTTTCTTTTTTTTTTTTTGCGAATTTTCATATACCCGACATTGCTTCACTGCCAACGGGCCTGTTCAGTACCTTGGCGAAGTTGCCTTGGTGCCATGCATGCATTTACCCGCTGCCAGCAGACCTGTTCAGTATCCCGACGGGTTTACAAGCACTTCCCATAGCTCTTATTCATAATTTTTGTTTTGTTTTTTATAGATATATAGCTGAGCAGGGTGACGCTGAAAATATGATATTTTAACATAATTTTTTTAGACCTCATCAGAATTTTTTAGACTGTCCTTTATTTAAATCTAGAAATTTTTTATTTACAAAACAACTTCCTAAGACAGGGAGACATCTTTTGAGTCATTCCTTTACGGAAAAGGGATAGCGTAAAAAGATAATATATGATCATGACGAACTTTACTCAGAGATCGAAATCGGTAAACTTCTTTGGAACACAGATTTTTCCAACACAGATATAAATTTCAGAAATAAACCATTGATGTTTGTACAAATTTTCGGAAGTTATTTCAGCGAAGGAAATTTCTTTCATCCTTGTCTGAATAGATCAGTGTACAGGTATGTGTATTTCAAAGCAAATAGGAAGTGATAAATTCAAATCAAATTTAAAACAGAAAGAAAAAGAAAAAACAAACCAAAGCAAAATATGTACATAAAATACAAAGGTTGTAATCAAGCAAAGTATCTCTTCAAGGCTTGGCCGTTCACTGGGTAGGTGTCAAGCTTCCCTTCAAGATTCTGCAATCGAAAAGAACTAGGACCCAACTTTTCAGCAATTAAAAATGGTTCAAGCCATAAGTTTTGAAATTTAGTGTGTTCTCCCTTTCCCTCATGCGATTTGTCCCACTTCAAGACGAGATCACCTACTTCAAAATTCCTATCAAAAGCAGAATTAGAATCGAACCAGCTTTTAACCAATTGTTGATGTTGATCTAATTTACGCTTACCTTGGGCTCTTACCTCTTCCAACTTCATCAAAGCGTTAATCCGATTTTCCATAGGGGGACAATCTTCTTCTTGAACTTTCTGTGACAACTGAAGCGAAGGAAGAAGAATATGAGGTGGAAAAATTGCTTCTCTGCCATAAACGAGAAAAAAAGGGGAGTTACCTATAGTAGATTTTGGCATAACCCTATTAGCCCACAGTGCATTTAGCAGCGCATTGTGTCAATTCTTGTGATTTTCAACCACCGTTCTCTTGATGATTTTGATCAAGTTCTTGTTTGTTGATTCTGCTAATCCATTGCCCTGGGGGTAATAACTAGCGGAATACTTCAACTTAATTCCCTTTTCCAAATCAAACTCACTCATATCAAGAGAGGAAAAGTAAGAAGCATTATTGAATACCAAACAGTCAGGGATACCAAAATGAGTGATGATATTCGAGTTTAGAAAGGCAATAACCTGACTGGTGTTGACAGTTCTTAACACAGCCGCTTTAGACCATCGTGTAAAATAATCCGTGGCTGTCACGATAAACTTATGCTATTGTGAGGATGGAGGGTTAATAGGACCTATGATATCAAGGCCCCATTACTGAAAAGGAGAATCTACCGTAACGGGTTGCAAGGGGAAGGCTGATTTTTGCAATCGCCCTGATGCTTTCTGACAGATGATACATTTATGACACAAGGCATGGGAGTCTCTAAAAAGAGTGGGCCAGTAATAACCGGCCCATAAAACCTTATGAGCAGTGGTGTCACCACCGAAATGGCCACCAGCTTCTCCTGTATGCAACTCTATCAAGACCTTCTCTACTTCGTCTTTTTCAAGACAACGCATCAGTATGCCGTCAAAATTCTGACAAAACAGGATACCATTAACTAGGTGAAAGGAGGCTGATTTTAGTCTCAACACTCTTCTTTTGGCGGGGTCTAGGTGACGGGGGACTGACCCATGTTCAAGACAGAATCTTATATCATCGTACCAAGGACTAACAAGGTTCTGCGCACAACAGATTAGACTTTGTTCGCTTTGTCCTAGGTTTGATGTATCACTCTCTTCTTGCTTTCCTGATTCCGAATCAGGAACCAACTTACATAACCCTTGGCCTCTCACTATCTGAGCTGGGGTAATTTCCAAGTCATACTCCTGTAATGAAGCGACCCAGTTGGCTCTCTTTTCTCCTAGTTCCTTCTGCACCAACAGGTTCCTCACAGATGGGTAAGGGACAATGACTTTCGTCCTTGACTTCAAAAGATAGGACCAGAAGTGTTTAACTGCTTTGAACACAGCGTAGGCTTGCTGATCAACCGTTGGGTAATTAAGTTCAGCGCCTTTGAAAGAGGAGCTCATAAAGGCGATGGGGACTTCGTTGTTCTGGGCATTCTTTTGGGTTAGGACAGTGGCATAGGAACGGTCAGAAGAAAAAGTGTAGAGTGTAAAGTCTTGAGAAAAATCTGGGCTCATGAGAGATGGAGTGTCTATTATGGCCTTCTTTATCATGTTAAAGGCTTGATTTTCTAGGGGTCCCTAGTGATATTGGGTGTCTTTTTTAATCAAGTTTTGTAACGGTCTGACCATTTCGGAGAAACTGGGGACAAATCTTCTCACAAAATTAATCTGGCCTAAGAAAGACTGCATGGATTTTTTGGATGTAGGAGGGGGAAGTTTTGCGATGACTTGAGTCCTCTCGGGGTCAATAATCGTCCCTTCACTAAACACATTGAATCCTAGGAGTTTACCCTGTTCTACTGCAAAAATGGACTTTTTTGGGTTCAATGAGATGTCATATTTACGACATTGCAGTAGGACATCTCGTAAGTGAGCTAGATGATCGTTTTTGTTTTTAGAAAACACAGTCACATCATCTAAGTAAACTATGATGGACTGATTGATTAAGCCTCGGAAAGCAATGTCCATTGCTCTCTGAAAGGTAGCACCATCATTAATCAATCCAAAAGGCATTTTGCGATAAGCATAAGTGCCCCATGGAGTATGGAAGGTGGTTTTTAGTTGGTCTGGTGGAGACATCAGGACTTGGTTGTATCCAGAGAAACCATCTAACAAGGATAGCCTCTCGGAACTAGATACATGTTGAAGGATCTGTTCCATGGGTGGGATAGGATAGTTGTCTTTATCAGACGCTCTATTAAGTTTGCAGAAATCGACGCAAAGTCGAATTTCCCCATTTTTCTTCCAGACTGGGACAAGGTTAGAAACCCACTGAGTGTGTCTAATAGGAAAAATTATTTTAGCATTAAGGAGTTTAGTCAATTCTTTCTGAACAGCCGGTTCTATCTTGGGTTGCATTTTCCTCAGTTTTTGTTGGAAAGGTAAGGTTTGGAGCTTCATCAGGATGACATGTTGTATGATATTAGGATCGAAAGTTTTGAGATCATCATACGTCCATGCAAATACATCTTTAAATTCTTTAAATAATTTAATGAATGCATCTTTTTCTTGTCGAGAACATCCCAAGCCTAGATTAATGCATTGAGGGCTTTCATCAGTTCCTAAATTTACTTTTTCATAGGATAACGAGGAACTATTGGTTTTACAGTTGACCGTCTTTTTAAATTTATCTTGAAAATCATAAAACTTCTCCAATCTAATTACAGATTTTGGGATTGAGTTTACCATATCCGACAGAGCTTCGGGAGTTTTCGGATCAGGTATTACCGTGAAATCACGCAAATTGTCGTCGTGCGTGTGCTCGTCTATCACTGTGCCTTGAAAGGTTTCTTCCATGTGCAGAAAGTTAATAATCTGTTGATCATCATCAAATACTCTCCAGTTCGTGATGTTGTTGGGAATGGATGGCCGAAACAACAGCTCAATGGAGAATGCGTTCGGGGACAAGCCTTCTGCAGGAAGAAGTTTAGAAGCTACATTAGCTAACATATCTGCTTCAGAGTTATTTAATCTAGGAATGGAATTTATATTGAAAGCAGAAAATTTACTCATTAAGTTCCATACCTCAGACTGGTAGCTTTTGAGATGCAGAGAAAGACAGTGGATATAATCTCTTACCTGTTTAACCACTATTTCAAAGTCACCAAAGACGATTAAATTTTGAATGTTCATATCCAAAGCTTTTCTGAGACCTTGCAGTAAAGCCTCATATTCTGCAGTATTGTTAGTGCATTCAAATTCCAACCTACATGCTATCAATGTTTTATTACCTGCCGGATCGATAATAACACAGCCTGCTCCAGCTCCTTCTTTGGACTTTGACCCGTTGAAGTACAGAGACCAAATTTGATTTGCATCGGGTTCATGAGATTGTTGTGTGGAAGGTGACGGCTGTATATATGCTATGATCTCGGACTGTTGTTCCGGATTGATGATAGGTGAAACCTCAGCCATGAAGTTGCCGAAGAAGGTGTCCATCCCTTGTACTTCAGGCGAATCAGTAGGCGGTGTGTATGGTTCATTGGGATCGTTCAAATCTGTGACCGTGAACTTAAGGTAGCGCTCACGGTTTACTCTGATTTTATTAGGCTTTCCATTTTCTGGAAGCCATAGATGAGACCAATCTGTTGTGAAATAACCATGTAGTTTCTCCGACCAGTCCCTGATTAAAAACATGCCATACACTTCCGGAATATCCACAACAATTATATCAATAACTTGATGAACCTTGGGGTTAGACGACAATCTAATAATCACATTCTTTAGTTCGCCTATAACATTGACATTTGTCCGATCAAGTTGTATGATTTTTAAAGTCGATGGTTCAACTTCAATGTTTATCTTTTGGAAAACAGATCATGGCATCACATTGGATGATGCCCCTGAGTCTACCATACAATTATGCACGTTTCTATTGAAAATCTCTAAAGTTAATAGAAAAGGAGGTACATTCTTGCGAGTACTAAGAGTAGTAGTCTGTGGCTTTTTACTCGCAGTTTCTAAGGTTACTTTATCTACATTATTTACATTATTTACATTATTTACATGAGGACTTCCTTTATCTTGAGGATCAGGATTTTTAGTGGAAGTCTTCTGGGGAGTTTTACTTTGCACAACCTTATTACCATTGGAATTACCATTCTTGTCGTTTTCTGAAATATTTTGCAACATTTTTTGTAACAGAAACGGAAACTTCAATAACTCGTAAATAGAAATGTTAGCCCTTAACTTTTTAAGATCTTCTACAACATCATAATCCAAGTTGGGGTTAACATTACTCCATTTCAGCTCAGCTAATTTAGATTGCTTCGGAGGCGAAGTTGTAGTGTTTTCGGAAGAGGGTTTATTTGTAGTCTTACTCCTAGTGTCATAAGGGTGAACTATCTTGAAGTTGGATTGAAATATGCTATCCGAGAAATGTCCAAAGATGTTTGGGGAGGACTCTTCTTCTTGAACTGTATCTGGTTCAACTACCTCCTCAGGAATCTTAGGAGGCATCAAGTTATCTTGGGCTTCTAGAATTGTTTGAAGAGCACATTGCAAACTTTCTAGATTAAGGCCTTCGGTGGTTGGATTAGGTCGATTGGTAGGAAAAGGCTTTCGGAAAGGAGGTTTGTAGGGCCCTTTACTTGAGGAAGCTTCTTCAGTCGACCTCTTTAAGTCTATAACTTGATTTGATAGTTTTTGTACAACTTTGGTTAAGTTTTCCAAATCAGAGTTTTCAGGTTGTGTTTTACTTTGAGTGGGTCTGGGGAGTATTTCAATCTTCTTTTTGGAAGTAGGAACAGTCTCAGTTTCGTTGCTCGTAGAGTCTTTAAGACTAAGTATGTCTTTTTCTATCTGGCTGGATTCCTCAAAGGCCTCTAACAATGTCGCTTTCTTAGATCGCTTAACACAAATAGCTATGCTTTGATGCAAAGATTTAGTGTAGTAAGCTATTATAAGACTCCCAGCAGGCATAGAATCTGTAGGGATTCGGTTTTTAAGTGTTAAGAATCTCTGATTAAAATCTTTAACTTTTTCCTTTGGGTTCATTTTCAAGCTAGAAAGATCCATGACTAAGACTTCTGGAGGCTTATCATCTCTGAACTTTTCCAAAAAGCATGAATCAAACTTCTCCCAAGACATGATGGTATGGGGTTGTTGGGAAAAGTACCATGTGGATGCATTACCCTCGAAAGTATACGGGAACAACCTACAGACAACGTCTTCATGTTCAACATTGCGGAGTCTTATGGCTAACATAAATTTTTTGATAAGATCTTCAGCTATCTATTTTGAGTCAGGATCAAACTTGGGAAGCCATTTCTCCCGGTGTTTTGGTAAAGGATGTTGAGCTCCAGGTACAGCTATGGCATC
>JASDQU010244920.1:3654-20979 GCA_032191745.1 Picea mariana
ACCGTAAGTTTGCAGATGATTTATCCCGAGTGCCCTGAAGTTAGATTTGGCAAGTAGTTTTTCTAGGCCTTGAACTTTGATAAGCTTGGTCGGTTTTACCTCAAGATCAAATTCTTGAATCTTGGCCAGCCATCGTCCTCTCTTTCCATCACTATCTGGTTGAACCAGTATATCTTTAACAAAGCTAGTTGGCACGTAGGCAATTACTTTGGAATGCAACATGTAAGTCCTGAAAGCCTTGAGGGCTTTCACCATTGCATATGCCTTTTTTTCTAGTATATCATATTTCAGTTCGGTGTCTCTGAGAATTTTGCTGAAAAATATTATTGGCTGCTCGAAAGCTTCATCATTCTTTTGTAAGAGCACAACTGCGATAGTATGTTCGAACACAAATGAAAAAATCATGAACTCTTTCATGTAGTCTGGGCTGGCCAACACCAGTGCTTCTCCTATTACCTTCTTGATCTGTTCAAAGGATGCTTCAGCTTTGGTTGTCCATTTGACCTCGCTGTCTTTCTTGAGCATATATGTAATCAATTTAACGATTTCAACGAAGTTTGGAATGAATCTTCTTAAATAAATTGTTTTTCCTAAAAAAGACTGGATTTCCTTTCTGTTCCTAGGAATATTTATCGTATCTATAGCTTCAATTATTTTAGGGTCGATTTTGATTCCTTCTCTATATACTATGTGGCCCAAGAGTTTACCTTCTTGCATTGCAAAATGAGATTTCTTAGGGTTGAGTGACAAACCAAATTTTCAGCATTTCTCAAATGTCTGTTTGAGGTGTACCAAGTTCTCTGCATCTGAGTTAGAAAAAACAGTTAAATCATCAAGATAAATGACGACAAATTTATCTCTCTCGCCGAAAAAGGCGATGTACATTGCTCGTTGGAAAGTGGCCACTGCGTTCATCATACCGAAAGGCATTTTATCATACATGAAAGTACCCCATGGAGTGGTAAACGTGGTTTTTTCTTTATCATCTTCGTGGGCTGCAATTTGATTGTATCCTGAAAATCCATCAATCATAGACATTATGTTAGCCCCAACCACTTTTTCCAGAACTTGATCCATTTTAGGGAGTGGATAATTGTCTTTAAGGGATGATTTGTTTAGATTCCTGAAATCCACGCAGAGTCTGATTTCACCGTTCTTCTTCTTGACTAGAACTAAGTTGGCTACCCACTCAAAATACCTGAGTGGAACAATGATCTTTGTGTCAAGGATATTTTTTACCTCTTTTTATCAAAGGCAGGAGTATAGGATTTATCTGTCTGATTTTCTGCCTGAAAGGTTTTATGCCCTGTTTCAAAGGGATATTGTGTTCGATGACAGTGGCATCATAAGTTTTCAATTCATCGTAAGACCAAGCAAAGACGTCTTTATGTTGTTTGATTAACTCAACATATTTATTTTTCATTTCGGGTGGAAGGTATTTAGATATTTTGACTAGTTTAGGGTTTTCCTTAGTGCCAATATCACAATCTTCAACCTCTTCGGGCTGAGGTTGCAACGTAGACTTTAGGGGTATATCGTCCTGATCAAATAATATTTCTAATGGAATAATACCCTTAGGAATTTGATTGTTTTTCAGCACCAACATGCGGTGGTTAGTGATCTTCTCCTGGAACTTCTGAGGATCTTCATCTTCCTGCATGATCCAAGTAGGGTCATTCTAATTTTCCTGATCAATGTGTATTTCAGAAAATTCATCCACCATTTCTAGAAATTGCTTGATATTATCATCATCTTCAAAGACCTACCAATGTTGAACATTATTTGGTATTGAAGGCTTATGCCTCATCTCTATGTGATACTTTAGCTTCAAGACAGTAGGTGGCATCAGAGTAGCGACCGCTTTCGCTAGGGAGTCAGCTTGTTGATTTTCTTCCCTGGGAATATGGTGAATATTAAACGATGAGAAAAAGTTTTCTATCAAATCCCAGGTGAATTTATTGTACGACCTTAGCCTTGGATGCTTGGATAGATATTGTTGCCTTATCTGTTTTACAATTAGTTCTGCATCACCATAGACTATTAAATTTTCAATTTTCAACTTCCTGGCAGCTTCTAATCCTAAGACCAGAGCTTCATACTCGCATACATTATTGGTATAGTCAATTTCCCACTGCAATCTATATGAGAAAGGAATAATTAATTCATCTTTGGGCACCACAAACAAAACCTCGGCTCCTTCTCCTTCCCAGGATGAAGCACCATCAAAAAACATTTTCCAAACTCCTACACTGTTTACATTTTTGTTTGTTTTTTCTATTTTTTCTTTTTTGTTTTCTTCTTCTGTACAACTTTCTTCTGTGAAAATTTATTCTGTACATTCATCAAAACAATCATCAATTGATAATATACAGTTTCCTAAATCCTGATCGGCAACATATACAGGGTAATTATTTGGGTTCTGCGGGTCACTTACAGTATATGCCAGCCTTGTCTCTCTGTATAGATGGGTGAAATGTCCACTAAATATCGGGATCGTAGCATACGCCATGTTCAGTGGAAGTGATCCTCCAAGTTTGGCGCCCCAAGAGCGGGATGAAAACATGCCATAATTTCCAGGGACATCAACAACGACTACATCCATAAGAATACTCTTTATAGGAATCTGTGCAAGATTAACTACTAAATCTTTAATCATACCAAGCCATTTAAATTTTCTTGAATAAAAAGAATACATATCTCGGTATGGTCTAGTAATCTCGAGACCCAACTTTTCCATAATAACTTTGGGCATTAAGTTGTGGGATGCTCCAGAATCCAACATACAATTATGGAGTAAGTGATCATGCACAGTCAACGTAATATAAAAAGGAGCGATATAATCTTTGGAATTTTCAATGTGCAGACCAAACATATACTAGGTCTATCATATTGTAAATTAATATCATCCACATGACTTTTAGCATCTGAAAAATTTATCATCTTGGCAATTTTCTTTCTATACATTGGGTTTTTCGCTAGTTCACCTAGAGGTACATGAATTTTGATTTTATTAATTTTGTTTTCCAGATTGAAACTTCTAATTATCTTTTAGGCTTCTCTGGTTGGAATCTCTATTTCTCTTTTTTTTGGCCTGTTAGTTTGCGTTGCTTTTGTTTTGGCTGTCCTAGCTTTGGCAGCTTGTGTTTCAACAATTTTTGTTTTGGTAGCTTGCGTTTCAGTGGATGATTGAGATTCCTCATTCGTTTTAGTTCTTGACAAGATCTTCTTCAGTGGAGCAGTTTTAGAATTTGTATCTCTAGACCTTAAATTATATTTATGTTGAAGCTTTGCCATTATAGAGTCGGTGATTCCTTGATAATTAGACTCTCCTAGATTATTTATACTTTCCTCATTTCCAAACAGGGGTTTTGGTCTAAGATCTTTTGTAATCCTGTTTGGTTAGGTGACGTTCTTGGTCATCATCACTGAGATTGTTTATATCTTCATCTAACCCCTCATAGTCTTGCATATCATCACTTTGCATGAAGTTTTTTGTTTTAAAAGGGGCTTTGATTTTTTGGTCCTCGTTTTTCACTTGTCTCTATTGGATCTAGGGGTTGGGATTCCTTTTGAACTCTTTTCTAGCGAATGGATCAGGCTTAGTTTGGTCTAGTTCTATTCTAGAGATTTTGTTTGATAATTCTTTGATTATCTTAGCCATGTCGTCCATTTTATCTTCCACAGACCTCCCGGATCCGGAGGGTCCAGCTTGTTCCCTGAAGCGTTTAGTTTCTTTGGTTCCCGTCTCAACCTTTGCTTTTAGTTTACCCGATTCCATCATGTTTGACTTGATTTCGATGGCGTTATCTTGCATTCTTTTGAGGTTGACAGATCTCCTTTCCCAAAAAATTGGGCAAAGTTGGGCTCGAAAGCCCCTGCGAAAGTCACTTTAGCTGCGGGCTGAGAGGGTTTAAATTTTGTCGGAACCTTATGATAGAGTTTATTAAACCTCTGGATGAATTCTAGGACTGAATCAAAATTATTTTTCCTCAAGGCCCCAAATTCCTTCAGATAATACAAGTGATCTTTCTTTTCTCCCCACTGCCCTAAAAAGGTGTTTTCTAGCGCGTCATAACATGCTATAGAACCTACCGGGAGCCCTCAAAACCAGATTCTTACTTGTTTCTCAAAGGTTTTCAACAAAAGTCTCGAGTAAACATCCTCATGCTAAATGCCGAGGATATCAACGAATTGGTCAAAAAAAATTATGTGCTCTGTGGCAGTTAAGTCTCCTTCTCCCATGAATTTCGGTAAGTTTTTCATATAATTGTCTGGTAAATCATGAAGGATAGGGGGAAGGATTAAAGGAGCGTATCTGGCCATCACTTTGGAAAAAATTCTAGGGGGAAGAGGTGGTGGTCCTTGACCGCTTCCTCCTCCAGCACTGCCTCCAGCTCTAGCGCCACCTTCGATGCCACCTCCTCCGGCAATAACCATTGAGAGTCTAGGGGATGGAGTTCAGGAATTATAGAGAGGATTTTCAAAAAAATGTAGTGACCCTTCGACTACCTCAGGATGAGGCGAAGGAGGTTCTGGAAATTGACCGTTAGGAGACAGAAAATATGAAAAGGGGGGAAAATGGAAATGAAGACTAGGTTCTTCAGACTTACAGGATATATAAATAGGAGAACCAAAAAGAGTTGAATCAGGGCATGAGATGTAGTCCTCAGAGTTTCGGGGAAATAAAACCTTTATTTCGGGGACCAGGGAAATATCAATAAAAGTGTGTATCGAAAGGGATCTTTTACCTTTACTAGTAAAGGAGGAAGTCAAATCGGTCTCAGATTTTATCTCAGGTAAAACCAACTTGAGGTTTATGGTTTCATCTTCAAGCTTCTCAGTTGATGTATCTCTAAAGTGGCTTTGTGTGTAACCTTCTTGTGAGATTGACTATTCAAGTGGAACCTTAACATTAGTTTTTAAAGTTTTGGGTTGGTAAACATTACTTGTGGATGAATCAATCTGCTTGAGGTATCCCCTTGGCTTTAATAGCTTTTCAGAATCAAATACATGCGTATTCTGTTGATTGTCTGGGTTCTTCCTGGTATTCTTTCTACCGAATTCCAGTTTATCTGTAGTGGAGTCGCCAAGTGAAAGATAAAAATTATCCTTATTATTGTATTCAATCTTTGTTCACTATCAAAGAGAAAAAATTACCATGTCGTTCTCCCAGGGAAAAATAACTTCGTTTTTCCATCCTCGACAATGACGCCAAAAAGATGTTGTTCCTGAGATTACTCCTAAGAATCGAAGGGTAATGTCAAGGAATCATGAATATAAAAGAACATTTTTGAAAGAGTGTTTTCTCTTCCTTTAGTTATATAAGAATCAATCCTCAAATGAAAATAATGACAAAACAGGACAGAGGCCGTAATTTGTTGTCTGAGTCGATTTATAGAATCAAGTGATATGAGGGAAACTTACAAAACTGTTAAACAAAATGAGGCATCAATGTGAGATGAATCTTACCTTGTTCACAGTAGAAGACAATAAAGAATGCACCCTTGAAAAGATATTAGAAAATACAGAGGAAAAACTGCTTGCTTATCAAACAATTGGTAAAATGTGACTATAGTAGTAGTAGTACTAAATTGAAACCACTCACTTATCAAGGAGTGACATAAAGAAACTAGAAATATGAAATATAGGAGAAAAATATAACTCAAACTGCACAAAAATTGGAATCTCCGTATGCACTTGTATTAATTCTCACAAAAGGAGATTTTTTCTTATTACATCTGGCAAGAAGCAGCCTGTGTTAATTCTTCAAACTATGTATTTATACAAAAATGTTCTCAACCCTAAGCGGTTAGAATTCTCATAATTTCAAAAATAGTAAATATTACAATATGTAAAATTTGAAGAGTTTCGTTTGCATATTCTCTATCCCTTCACCTGTTGGCAGAGACGTTTCTTCTTCTTGTTCTCCAACTCAGAAACAACTGGCCTTTAATCATGACCTATGTAAATGGTATGCACATGTTGTCTCATTTGTTTCCAGACGTGTTGGCTTTCCCTTGCTCGACACACTGAACACATCTACCTACGAACTGCACCACTATCCTGGAAGGCTCTATTGTGTCATTCACCTTGAAAGTATATAACTTTTTTTCTATGTGAGGCAGCCAATATTCCATCCTTTTGTCTTCTAAATATATAGACTGTAGTCGCAGACTAGGATTGACTATCCACTTATTAATCTGGATAATGTCAATTCATTTCAATTGTAGGATTTCGGCCTGGGCTTCTTCCATGATTGTCTTGGAATCAAGTTGATTCTTTTTAATATCAATTTGCATCAGGGCTTCAGAGATAGTATCTCTTTCAATGTATAGTGACTCTTTTTCGAGTGAAGAACATGATTTTCACAATCTTTCTTCACTTCCCATGCTAACCTTTTACTTTCAACTAAATTGGCCTCCCAGGTTTTCAATATTATATCACCTTGAGTTTGCTCTGAAAGAGACAGTCTAGAGACCTTAACTACTTCATATTTTGTTGATGACACAACTACCTCTTGGAAAGTAGCTCGAGATACAATGGCCTCTCTCTCTTTTAAGTAAATATTATTTAAATAATGGTCTACCATCCGATAATGGTTTTGGACGATTTCTACTTTAGTAAAAAGGATTTGTTGTGTTGATTCTAGCTTCTCGTGCACCTCCAGTGCCTGGGCTTGGAAAACCGCCATATCCACTGCTGTGTTCTTAGTCACGTTTATCTTAGCCAGTAGTTGTTCAACCAACTTTCCCTATTGAATGGTCAGTTCTATACTTACCTGTGAATTTTTATGCATTTCGTCAAGACTAATTTTGAGTAACTGAATTTCCTGTTTGTCACAGACTCTAATCTGCTCAAAACCCCTATTCATATCATTTCTTACACTTTGTTCCATTGTCTTAATCTGGTTCTACAACTGTCTTACTAGTAGGTCCTTCTACTTCAATTGTTCTTTCAAATTCCCAATTGAATATTGATTTGATGTGGAAAAATCTCCCAATGAGCATGCCACTTCCATAGCGAAGTCTGCCTCCTCTAAGGCCTGTTCATCACATAACACTTTGTGCCTCTTGACAGTTGCACCCTCCTTTTGGTGCGTTTCTCTTTTTACTATAGCTGTCCTCTTCTTGTTGAAGAAGAAGTCGGAAGGGGGCATCTCTTTGACCGAAATAAGAGTAAGATATTCTATAAACAATACTTCGGCATTTGGGTTCCCCTGAATGGTTTGTAAAGGGGTCAAAGATATAATACAGTCACCTATTTGGGTGGTCAGTGGTTGCCATGATGTATTACTAGTCAGATTTTATGGTGTAGACAATGATGCATCATGTCCCCTTTTGATCAAAACTTTAGCTTGAGCTTTCGTTTGATCATCAGGTTGATTTGATGGTGCAGTATTGGCTTTCTATGTCAAAACCTCTGTTTTCACCAACTTTTCTTGAATGTTTTGTTTACTAGAACTTCCTTTTTCTAAATTCTGGGTCTCAACTTCCTGTGTGGCTGGAGATGTCGGGACTTCTCCCTGTAAGACTTTCGACAAACTATTTCTTCGGTGTCTCTGAAAATTATAGAACTCGGCTAATTTGTTTGGAGCCAGAGTCTGGACTTGGCTCAACACTTCCTGATAAGATCTTGCTCCTCAAAATATTTCATCCTGTGGGGAATCTTCATGCTTGTATCTCTTTAGATTGTAAAGATCCATGTGATTGTAAAGAGCCACAGTGAGAAAGTACCAACCTGCAAAGGAAAGGTGGGACACACTTTTTTATGTGTTTCCTTTAGCTCTTTACTAGATTCTTCCTATCATTGTTTGATGTGCTACCTCTTGACACACCAATCGATCTGGTATAAAAATTGGTAAGGCATGCGGAGGAACGAAACATCCAAAAACCATGATGTAAGAGAAGTGTTCCTTAATGTACCAATCCACTATTTTTCCCAGGTTGGCCACTATCTGGTCTGAAATCCTGGGAGGTGGGCAACCATATATAGTGATATGCATCAACACCACCACATAGTTGCATATTTCGTAGAAGAAATCCTTTGCTTTATCCTCCCATAACTTGGAATGATAGAAGTGCATTGGTTCAACGTTGGTCGGAGTCTAGCTCCAGCCCATCAAAGGAAATGGCGTCATAAAAAAAATGACATCCATAAGGTATGTTGACATGTAAAGTGGGGCAGGTTGTCCTTTGGTTTTCAATGATTGATATTCTGTGATTTCCTTGGCCAAACTGTCTGATAATATCTTGGCCCGATTGAAAGAAAAACCCTCTGCAACTTCATGCATGATTGGTACCAATGGTAACAGGAAGTGAGGAGAGTTTTCTTTCCCGAAAAGTCTTCATAACATCATGGCCACATACATCATATGAGTGTCTAATGATGCAGTGGAATATATGCCATGGGTGTCTGCTCTGAATTTCTTAGGGTGTGCCCACCAGTTCTTGATCAAGTCGGCGTAATTATTTACACCTTTTGCGCACTCTTTTTCATTGAAATATTTTAAGAAAGTGACATTATAACTGTGTTTGAATGCTAAGGATAGTTTGTACATCACCTATATATGTTCTGGTCAGAAAGATCCAACAACAACTTTCTGTGAATTGTGGATGGTCCTGGTCGAGACGTCGACATTCTCCAGGGCTTAGCCTATCATGTCATTATACGACATGAGCCTCAACCGCGTGGCTATTTTATGCAGCTCTGATTGGGCTACGTATTTGAGCTTCATTGCTTGAGCTTCAGTCCCCTCATAGTCTAACTCTTCTGGACAGTTGATTAGCTCCTATTGTAAGATATCAAATACCTGCATCCAGGTTTTCACAGTATCTACAACTCTCGACGATGTGTCCGAGAGGACATCTATGTTTTGGCTCGAGCTCTCACCAACCGCTTTAACCATTTTTCACGGAGCCATGATAGTAGTAAACTCAACATTGTGTTACCTGTTATAGGAAATGCACAAAACTTATTATCTTGCTAAATCTTGCTCTTGTGAAAACACAAATGAAATTCATAATTCAATATCCTTTTCACCTTAAGTGCATCAATTTGTGTATACCTTTACTGACAATGTATTCACTTTCCTTAATGAAAAGATTTAGGCGGTGTTCCAAGATCTTATTTGAAATCATTTCCAAAGACCGATTATTAATGCCATTAATGGTTGGTGGTTCATGATCGGGATATGTGAAATAATATTTGGATTTACCCGACTACGATTTAACGAAATATTAACATGAGATAATATTGCTTAGGCCATTAACTAATCACGTTTAACCTTAATTCTTTTCGGTATTTCAGACCTCGGGATATCCGATAATAGCTCGATATATGATCTCCAAAGCTCGAAACCATGAAATGATTAATTATTCGCTAATTGTCTTCAATATTAAATTAACCTTGTTTAGTGTCTATGGTATTTCGGGAGTTCAACTTCGTGAATTCAGAATGCGATGTATGTTGAATATCCGAACTTTGAATGTGCGAAATTATTAATTAACCTTTAATCGAGATTAGTTTATTTAACCAAGGTTTAATATTTCGGGACTTCACATTTCGTAGATTTACAAGTTAGATATTTGTCTTTTTCCCGAAGGACCACTTCCCGCGGTACCATGTTAAAGCTTAGGAAGGTATACATGTATATGGTGACTAGGATCTATTGAATGCTTTTCATGTATCGGGACTCTGAAGGTGAGGCATGTTGAAACGCTTGAAGTATGAAACTCTGAGTCTCGAAACTTTGAAGTATTCTCTAGGGGTTTGACCTTTTAATAATCAGGCGACTCTAAAGAACTCGGGGAAAAAGGATCATTCGATCAAATGAAAAACTTCATCAATGGCGAGAATCAAGTAAGCTTTATTCTTATTTTAACTAGGAAAGAAAACTATTTAAAGTCTAAAGTTTAGAAATATATGTTTTCCAACACCCCCTTTGACATCAATGGAAAAGGGTATCTCCCTTTGGGGCTTCTCCCCTGGACTGAATTCTCTTTGGGGTTGCTCCCCCTGTCTACATGCCTTTGATTTTTCTTTGTGTTTATAAGTCTCTGATTACTCTCTTTCCCTTCATATGAATAATATTTCCCCCTTTGACAAAGGGTATCACTCTGAATTCATATCTCTCATTCTTCCCTTGTGACAATCTGTCCCCTTGGAAACATGCCTCTATGCTCTCTCTTCAAGAATTTACCTTTGCATTTGATAAATATCTCCCCTTTTGTCATCAATGCAAATGTATCTTTCCATCCAGGGCTGCTCCCCCTAACAAAACTCTTCCTAATACTGATCTCCCAACCTGAATTGTCCTATTTATGGTGCTTCCTCATGTACATATAAGACATATAAGATAAGCATTCAAAAGCATTCATTTTGGAGTAGAAATTATTCCTAGTCTCTAGCGAAGATACTCAAAGGCTTCCCATGGAAGCGGTTTTGTAAATATGTCTTCCACTTGTTCTTTTGTGTCCACATATTCAACTCTGATGTTCTTCTTTGCAACCTGTTCTCGTAGAAACTTATACTTTATTGGAATGTGCTTCTTCTTGGAGTGCATCATTGGGTTCTTTGAGATATTGATGGCGCTTGTATTATCATAATAGATTGGAATGGGCTCATCATACTCAACCTGTATATTTGTCAAAGTTTGTTTCACCATAGAACTTGAGTACAACATCTTATTGTTGCATTATACTCTACTTCGGTTGTAGATAAAGATACTGATGATTTTTTCTTGCTTATCTAAGATACTAAACACTCACCTAAGTAGAGTTTTTCTCCATAGGTGCTTCATCGGTCATCAATGCAACCTTCCCGATCTACATCTATGTAGGAAATAAGTCATAGATCCTTTCTTTTTGGATACCATAATCCAAACTCTTCTGTTCCTTTGAGATATCTGAAAATCTTCTTTACTGCTAAGATATGAGATTCCTTTGGTGCTGCTTGAAATTGTGCCACCTATCCAACTTCCTTGATGTAGAGGTTGATGTTAGTGCTTCCTTTCCATAGTTCATAGGGAGTTTTTTCATTGATGTTCCTGAGCATTACTCTATGTTGAATGTGAACTGTTGTATGCACTCCATGTGTCCAAAAAATATCTGTCAATTTGGAATCCATTAGCATTGTTCAAGCCATTTCCTGTGTAATTATCATCCATTATGATAATGTTACTTTGTCTCTGAACCACTCTCTGAACCAACCTATGAATCCATGCTCTCTTCCACTGTCATATATCTGTCCAAACCTGCTAAGTGTTCTTACGAATCCATCTCTTTCCATATTGTCCAAGACTCTACTTGCACAAATGTCCATAATGCTGACCCATTTATCATTATACTATCATGAAGTCTTGATTAATCTATCAAAATGTACTTATGCTAACTGACTGCTCTGAATATGTCTTCTCAAACTCTGCAAGTTGCTCAAAGGATGGTTCTTTGGTCTGTCATAGCTATCGCATAGACTCCCCTTGTCTAATATTCATATTACCTAGGAGTCTCTAAGCCGGATGGCTCAGAACAATTCCCGCTTTGATGTGTATTCATCATCATCTTCATTGGTAGATTCATCATCATCTTCATTGGTATATTCATTATCTCTCTGATATCTGACTTCTTTCTTTCTATTTGTGGATTCATCTTTCACTACAATGCCTGAAAGTACAATCTCTTGAACCTATTCCTTATTTACTTGTCCTTCCTTTATTTCAGTTATTTTCCAAACCTTTCTGTATCTGACATCTTTCTTTTTCTCTGTAGAATTTTCTTCATCTTGTTTTACTGCCAATATTGGGATCTCTGGTACCTGGTCTTTGTTCACCTGTTCTTCCTTTTTTCTTATCCATACTTTCTTATATATGATATCAATGTTCTCTTTCATGGAAGTATCGATCATGCTTCTACAATCACTAGCTATGTGTCCATAGTTATGACATTTGTAACACTCAATGTTACATGTGNAGGCACTTCTTGCTTGAACATTTATTTTATAATCCCTGCAATCTGCAACCTTATGTCCAAAATTAGTACAATAAAAACAATGAACATAAAATAAATTTGCATAACTAGGAGTGAATGATGTTCTTTGTGGTGTAGTCCTTCTGAATTTCTGCCTTGGATGATCATGATCATAATTGAAGCTTCTTTATGGCTTGAACATGGATGGTCTTCTTGAAGATGTATCTTCAATAGTTTTCTTAGATTATGGTTGACTATGATTCCTTCCTTTGAGTACTTCTGTATAACTCTTTCTATTTTCTTCATTCTTCTTTTCTAGAAACCTAGAGTGTGATGCAAGAGCATCGTCGACAAAGCCCATGTGGAGGGACAAAACAACGCCATAGCATGCCTTTTAAATTAAAAAGAATCTAAAAACGGGCGTTTCATGTAGATCCGTTTTGAACGGATGATTGAAGAAGAGTGAAATGCTTAGAAGCTGAATGATCGCAAGAGATTTGGGAGTTTCACTCCCAGACTCTAATGTAACGGAGCTGGAGTAGTTATTATTTGGTACTTCAATAGGAGAGGTAGTCAGAGGGAACCCTAGAGGCCCTCTTATATATGTAGATGCATGGTATGCCTAAATGAGGCTGCTGCAAATTAGTAGGAGATTGTTGTGATTTAGTTATCATTTTTCATAGTCGTAGCCATTTACATTTGAATGAATATAATAGAGGAAAATCGATCCAATGCAGAGTGTCGTTATTGTTTACAGTTTCTCTGATATTTCGTGTTTCATGAACGAATGGGTCATATTAATGAATATATGAAATTGTGAAGTGTTAAGTAAGTTTCAATCACTTTTCTTCTTTGAGTTCATGCAAGGTGTGCATGTTGTCTGCAAGGAGTGCATCGACAGAGGTTATTTCGACTTAGAAGCTCAGGAGAGATATTGTTGAACTTGTAGTAGCAGAAGTGCATAGAGTTCATAGATCCATGCAAAGGGTGCGTAGACCAGGTCGAGTATTAGACTCCCTCAACTAAAGGAAAGGTTGAAGGATATTTGTTGCAAGGAGTGCACAAAGTTGGAAAGGTTCTAAGTGTCAAATAAGCTATCGTGAAGGGCCGCAAGGTGTGCGAGAAAGGTTCCTGAGAATCCCTGAGTTTGTAGAGTGGAACAAGCTCAGGAGAGATAGAGGTTCTGAAGAGTTCAGAGGAAGAGTAGATGGTGTAAGTCACCTTATATAACAAATCTCAAGAGGGAGAGTGGTTCCAAAGTTCAGTTGAAACCACCTAGAAAATATTCTAAGTGTCGAAGTGGCCCTTAGAGGAGTCAAAGGATCCGAGAGATAAAGTTCAGGAGAAGGAGCGACAAAAGATGTCAGATTTGTTGGTGGAAGAAGTCTGGGTCGTTAGATCTATGTCCAGGGAAGTGGAAAAAAAGCACCAAGGAGGAATAGATCCCAACCATAAGATCTAAGTTCAGAAGATCGGTCATCGTCTGATCAAGGAAAAGCGTACGAGGTTTAAGTCTTTGCATGCACATAGGAGAAAGGATTCACCAAAGTCTCGAAGTGGAGAGGAACTGTCCATCATCCAGATGAACGCGTGGAAAAAACCTATGAATTTTGGGTGAAAGCACTCCAGGAGGAACGAGTGCGCAGGAGTTGAAACTCCCAAAGCCTGAAGAGTCAAAGCCCGAAGAGACAAAGAGGCCGAAGAGAATCTGGACCGTCAGATCCATAGGGTACGTGTTGAAAGATCATGAGCTCCAGGAGAAAGTGAAGGTGGAGTTTTGAAATCACCGAAGTAAATCCTGACCATTGGTTTTCAGGGGGAGTATGTGTCAACAGATCTGAGGCTCCGGGAAAAATCACTTCGAGGATTTCAATTGAGAATTGAAAATCTCAAAAACCAAAGTCTGAAATGAATTTGGACTATCTGATCTAGAGGGACGCATGGCGATAGATCGTGAACTTTGGATAAAAGCACTCTGGAGAAGTTGAGAGTTGAGATCTCCAGAACTTGAAGGTCCGAAGCGAATCATAGTCGTCCGATTCAGGAGGACATGCAACATAAATTCGTGGACTCCGAGTAAAGACCCGAAGTAAATTATAGTTGTCCGATTCAGGAGGACAAATGACAGAAATCCACACACTTTGAGGGAAAGTGGAATTTGAAAGTTGCATTTTCCGAAGTCCAAAGACCCGAAGCAATCACAATCATCGATCTGCAGAATACACACGTCAATTTGAAGGTGGACACATGGCCCGAAGCAGACAAGAGTCGTCGATTTGAAGGTGGACACATGGCAGATGATCTACCATTTCAGAGAATTCTCATGCAGAGAAAGAAAGAGTTGAGAGTTGAAACTCCTGAAGCCTGAAAGGCAAAACCAATCACGACCGTTGATTGAAAGGGACACGTGTTGATAGATCGTGGAGATTTGGGATAACGTGCTTCGGGGAGAAGGAAGAAAAAGGGAACAGATCTCAGTCGTTGATCACGAAGCATCGTCGAGGGATTGTGGGGCTAGAGCATTCTCAAACTGTAAAATTCTTAGAGTGGGCTGCAATTGAAACCACGGTATCACCAAGGGGATACGTGGCGCTTTATAATGAATTGCAGGGAGAAAAGTGGGTTGGTCTCAAACCACCCTAAGACGTGCCCACAATCACATAATTACGTGAGGTCATAGCCCAAGTCCATATGGAGGAAGGGGCTAATGAAGAAAGAGCTAACGCTTGAAACTCGACATTTCAGAAGTGCGCAAGAAGAGGCCACGGGGATCACATGACCTACACCAGAAGCGAAAGGGGACTTGTGTAAACTGATTTGGGTCTAATAAAGGATGAAGAGTCGATTCGACTCCTTTATTAGAACGATCCTAGACCGGGAGGTCGAACAACCCCGAGGGGAGAAGGGGGGTCTGCATCAGAGTGTTTCTATTCATTTTCTATAACTGATGTGGATGTTTCTGTCTCTTCAACTTTCTTGTTGAGCTTGAAGATTTTACTTCTCAATGTGACAACTTCTTCTTCAAGATTCTCAACCTCTTCTTCTTTCTTCATTATTTGAGACTTCATGACTTCTTTTGTTCTTTTTGCTTCTTCAAGCTGAATTTTTAATGTGATTATTTCTTCTTAGAGTCCTTTCTATTCTTGACCAAACTCTGCCTCAAGCTGGTTTATATCGTTAGTTCTTTCCTTAAGATGATCTGTCAATACATTCTCTCTCATTTCTTCTTCTTCCTTCTGTGCTTATATGTTGGCTTCCAAATACTGCTTTTGATATTCAATATTTTCTTCGATCTTTCTAAATTCTTTTAGCTGAGTTCTTAAGTTCTCGATGACCTATTGGGATTCTTAAAAAATGTGAACACTTTCCTTTTGTTTCATCAATTCTTTCTTGAGCGACGTGTTTTCTTCTCTTAGTTAATCTAAAACACTAATCAATTATGCTTCATAATTGTCTTCCTTTTCAATTAGTTTTTCTGTTTCATTTCCTTCATGGCATTCTATTTCAAGATGTCTGTGTTTTTCACAATTAAAGAAAAACAACATACCTCTGGTGATTATGTACTCTTCATCCCGTGAATCTGCTTGACATGGTGAAAATAATTCTTCTTGATCTGTATCTACATCTTCTTTTGCATTTTCTGAATCTATGATGGGTGAAGAATATATGTCATGTAACTTATCCCAAAGTTCTTTGGCTGATGAACATTTACCAACCTTTTCTCTTACCAGATTAGGTAATCCTTCCCAGATGAAATCCATTGTTATTTTTTATTCTTCTTCAATTCCTTCTTGGTTGTAGTCTTTTCCCTTTTTGAACTATCATATCCTATAACAATTGATAGCCAAACATAATTTCCATGTGCCTATAAAAATACTTCTGTCCTTCTGCTCCACATATCATACTTAAAACCATTTTGACCATTAAACATTGGTACTAAATTCTCAGAATAATCCATGATCTCCTTCTAGTGGTTAAATTGTTTCCTGAAGGAACCAACTCTGAAACCAATTGTTGGATTATTGAGAGGGGGGTGAATCAGTAATAGAGCAATTTAACCAATTTATATCAATGTAGCATTATCATCCAATAGTTACAGAGTAAATAGATAATGGACAAAAGAGCAATCAGACACATACACAGTACACTAGTGTTTTACGTGGAAACCCTAAGAGGGATAAAACCACATAATGATTTTTCTTATATGTCTTTAAGAATTACATTCATTGGAAACACCAACTTCCTTTGTTTTCTAGTTGCAGCTGGAAGGAGGCTCCAACGCCCTAGTTTCTCAGGCCACAACCTAAGGGAAGATCCAACTCCCCAATTTTCTGACTACAACCAGAAGGAGGCTACAACCCCCTATGTTCTCCGGCTACAACCACCTGTCCTTGCCCCATACAACCGCCCTGATGTAGAAGTATAATGATGGAACCACTGGCACACTATCACTGTGAGATATACTGATGTAAACCTGTACCAATCAACCTGTAATCAAACAAACTGTACCAATAACCTGAACCATGCATCAACCTATACCTCAACCTGTAATCAACCTGTACCATAAACAAGTGCATCAACCATGCACCAACCTGTACCAAATGACCTGTAATCAACATGTACCATAAACAAGTGCATCGACCATGCACCAACCTGTACCTCAACCTGTACCATGAAAAAATACATCAACCATGCACCAAACCTGTACAAATAACCTGTCACAACAACCGGTCCAAACAACCTATCACAACAACCTGTCTTATGAATCTTATCAATCAAATCATATCTACTCACCAAGATTAATCGCTAAGACAAATTTCAAATATGTGCATCAACCAAGCATAACACAACAATTCATAATCATCACTAAGATCAATATGTGCTTCTAATAATATACCAAGACAAGTATGCTACATCATCCATAAACCATGTGTCAAAAATACTACTAAAAAGTGCCTCCAACCATTTACCAATTATGTACCAATCATGTATCAAATACACATAAACTATGACTCATCAAGATGTACCAACATCATCAACTATACACCTCATGTATGTGCCAACTCATAAACTACTTGTCTCAACCATGTACTCGAGAATATGTATCCTGTTCCTAGGGCTTCTTCTTTCATACTACTTTGAGAACATTCACTTTATATATGAGATATAACATCTATAGCAATTAGTGGAGGAAGGCAACGCCTCCCTTTGACAGCTTCCAACCCGTCTACTTGTTGCTCGGACTAGACCAACTGCGTTTTACGCCTACTCACTCAACCCTTCTTGCGTTCGCTTCGCTTAGCGGGGTTGGAAGCGATTGGCCTAGCGGGGTTGGAACTTACCTTCACCTTTAGCGGGGTTG
>JASDQU010244920.1:42919-58562 GCA_032191745.1 Picea mariana
TTGTGCAACAAACCATGAAACATAAGATTGTCCTACACTTTTGATAAAAATACAGGACTAGAGGAACCATACTAATAAGAACGTGCAATGGATCAGGGTAGAAAACATAGAAGAAGATGATAAGAAGATTAACATTGTTTCTAGAGGTGGAGCTAAGACAGAAGAAGATGCAACCGGTGCAGGTTGAACATGTAACATGACAACCTACGTAGCAGCTGCAGTATAACATTGCGCAACAACCACAATACAATCCCACGCAGTAGTTTGCAGCACAACCACAATATAACATGCAACAATTTCAATGGAAACAACAATATAATCCTGCACAACAATGTGCAACACCAAAATAGTACAATAACCCATAGTCGTAGTATAATCAAGGTCCTCATTATGACACACCACCCAAAGATAATCATGGCAACAAAGGAGGCTTCAGAGGAGGAGGTCATGGAGGAAGAGGATTTGGAGGAGGTTGAGGACCAATAGTGTGTCATAACTGTCAGAAACYAGGGCACTATGCAAGAGAYTRCCCACAACCAACTGCGACATGTATGTATTGTTGTGCAACAAACCATGAAACATAAGATTGTCCTACACTTTTGATAAAAATACAGGACTAGAGGAACCATACTAATAAGAACGTGCAATGGATCAGGGTAGAAAACATAGAAGAAGATGATAAGAAGATTAACATTGTTTCTAGAGGTGGAGCTAAGACAGAAGAAGATGCAACCAAGAAGGATCGTGACCAGTACCAGTGGGTCAGGAAGAACACAACGCCTGAACAAAAGTTTGATGCACACAAAGAGAGAGATATTCAAGGAAGCTAGACATGAGATGTTGAGAGAAAATATTGTGTCCACTTCAGGAACAAAGCCAATATATGAGATACCAGTGTATGACATGCCTTTATTATTTGATTAGACCAATTAAGAGAAGTCTTCATAACAAGTAAGTAACTTAAGAAACTTCTTGGGAGCTTGTGTCAAATTGTTGAGTGGTAAGAATTCCTTACAAGTATTGCAGAATTTGTTAGAAAAGTGTAATCTTGGGGAAGAAGGGGTAAAAAGAGTAACCAGGTCCAGAAGAAGAGAAGAACCAATAGGGAATTTAGATTGAATGCGAACATAGGATATTTCAATATGGGGGATATTATACTAGACTTAGGATCTAAAGTCAATATTCTACCAAATAAAACCTAGGAAGCTATGGGAGAACCACAATTTGGATATTCACCTATTCAGTTAAATTTGGAAAATGAGCACAGAGTGGTGCCAATAGGAAGGTTGAAGTGAATTCCAGTAGATCTAGATGGTGTGCACACCATGGCTGATTTTGAAGTCATTGACATAGTGGACAATACTTCACCATATCCAACATTATTGGGTATGGATTGGGCCTTTGATAACTAGGCTATTATCAACTTGAAGACAAGAAATCTGATATTTGAATCAGTGGAGTACACAATTATTGTGTTGTTAGATCCCTCAGAAGGAGGAAGGTATGTAGAACCTATAGATAATATCCTGACAGAAGATGTGAATCCGTTATACAGAACTACCGCGAGCGAAGAGGATTATATCAACCCAACTGCATATGACATGCTTAGTTAGAGGAGTATTAGTTCTTATGTTTCAAACTCTGACACTGGACTAGAAAAATGGAAACAACGACTACATGAATTATCTACCAGGAGGTGTGCCAGAATGACACGCGTGTTGAGATTGGTTGGTACAGAGGTAAGAGAACCACCTACTTTTTATGGTTTGAATGATTTAGAAGAATTTTTAATGAAGTTTGAGGTAGAGGTTATGGAAAACTAGAGATTACCAGGATTAGATATTGCTTTAAAAGATACACTTGCAAGATGGTGTGGTACACATAAGACAAAGATCAACAATTGGTTTCAGTGCAAAAGGTTACTACGCATAAGATTCAATGCATAACAAATGCATAGATACGAGGATAAATATGAGGGATTTGGACAACCTAAATAACATGTAGAAAAGTGCATGGTTCAGTGGAGATTAGTACCACTAGAAGAATGTATGCACCATTTTATTCACACACTAGAAGTCATTTCGAAGAACTGGCACATAGAAAAGGACCAACACAGAGAAACTACCAACTAGGAAGAGATACAACAGAACTTTGTAGTTACATTTTCCTTTGAACATGACAATCCAGAGATTGATACAAAACTAAAGTGGTAAGAGACATGAAATTTGAAGAACTAGAGTTTGAAACAGTTCCAATATATCAAAAGAAGGCTAAACAAACAGTTAAACAATTGCTACACTATTATCACATCACAGAAGAAGAAGAACCAACAGAAGATAGTCTGCGCAATATCCAGATCCCAGAAGTGGAAGGTGAAAGGGAAGTATAAGGCCCCAAGCTAGATTCATAATATTATGTGGCACCATTAAAGATCAATAAGGTCAACATTGGGATTGCAGAAAATCCAAAGAAGGAAAGTTTTGGAGATTATTAGGATAATAAGACAATAGAAAGGATCACAAAATTACTGCGTGAACACAATGACTTATTTCCAACAACATTCTCATAGATGAAGGGGTTAGAAGGAGAGTTAGGAGAGATGAAGATCTCATTGAAGCCATAAGCAAGACCTATCAGACAGAGGTCGTACAGATTAAATCCAATATACAAAGAGAAGGTGAAGACATAAATTGACAAGATGCTAGAAGCTGGTGTTATAGAACCTATATAAGAGTCAGAATGGATCAATCTTATGGTGGTGCAAGAAAAGAAGCAAGGAGGGATTAAGATTTGTGTAGATTTGAGAAAACTGAATGATGTTTGCCTACATGATCCTTTTCCTACCCCATTTACAGACGAATTTTTGGAGAATGTAGGAGGTCAAGAAGCTTATTCTTTTACAAATGGATTCTCATGGTATCATCAGATAAGGATTGCACATGAAGATAGACATAAAAATACATTTTCTACAAAGTGGGGATCATTTCAGTATACATTTATGTCATTTGGATTGAAGAATGCACCAACCATTTTTTCAAGGGTAGTAGTAGCATATTTCAAGGACTTTATTCATAAACTTTTGGAGGTTTACTTAGATGATTGGACAATGTTCAGTTTATTGAAGGACCATGTTGAAGTATTAAGACTGATGTTAGACATATGCAAACAATGCCAGATATCATTAAATATTAAGAAGTGTATTTCCAGCGCGCCTTTTGGGATTTTGTTAGGACATGTGGTGTGTAAATAGGGTCTGTTGGTTGATCCTACTAAAATTGTTGTCATAGTTAACTTACCACCACCATAGTTAGTGCGCCAGTTGAAGAGTACATTAGGTCATACAAAATATTACAGGAAATTCATAAGAGGATATGCACAGATCATCACGTCAATGGAGTAGTTACTGAAGAAGGATACTAAGTACCAGTGGAATGATGAATTCCAAAAGAGTCTAGATATTTTGAAGGAGAAGATGGTTACTTCGCCGATTTTAGAATTCCCAGATTGGGCCAAAGAATTTGATGTGCATGTGGATGCATCTGCAATTACATTAGGAGCAATATTAACCCATCGAGGAGAAGGTGATATAGATCACCCTATTTCTTTAGTAAGCATGAAGCTATCAGATTCATAGCATAACTACAATACTACAGAAAGAGAAGGTTTAGCTATGGTGTATACTTTACATAAATACAAACATTACTTGTTGGGACAACATTTTAATATGTTTACAGATCATTCAGATTTGAGATACTTAGTTAATAATCCAATGTCAGGGGAAAGGATATGCAGATGACTATTATTTTTTCAGAAATTTGACTTTGAATTTGTAGTAAATCCTGGAAAATTGAATGTAGGACCAAATCACTTATCTAGGATAACTAATGGAGAATAACCCAGTAACTTGGAAGACAACTTCCCAGATGCACAATTGTTTTCAGTACAGATAACTGATGAGTATTTTGCTAACATTATTGAGTTTTTGAGTATACAATTTTCACCAAGAGAATTTACTACTGTGCAAAAGAAAAATTTGGTGGTCAAAGCTGGAGATTATCAGCTAATTGCAGGTCATTTATACAAGCTTGGAGTAGATAACATTTTGAGAAGATGTGTGATGGAGCATGAAAAACCCATTATTTTGGCAGAGGTACATGAAGAAATTGCAGGAGGAAACTATGCAGGAAAAGATACCGCACATAAGGTATTACGCGTAGGATTATGGTGGCCAACAATGCACAAGGATTCAAAGGAATACTATCATAAGTGTGATGTTTGTCAAAGAGTTGGGAAGCCATCTAGGAGGGATGAGATGCCACTGAGACCATAGGTTATTTTACAAGTGTTTGATAAGTGGGTATTAGATTTTTAGGTCCCATTAATCCACCAACAAGGAGATCAAGAGCTAGATATATTATTACAACGATGAAATACTTGACCAGATGGGTCGAGGTAGCACTATTAAAGGATTGCAACGTAGAGAATGCAACACACTTTTTATTTGAGAATGTAGTGACAAGGTTTGGATGTCCAAGAATATTGATAAGTGATCATGGGACTCACTTCATCAATAGTACAATTGAGGCAATGATTGAAGATTTCAAGATATACCACCATAAGAGTACTCCTTACCACCCACAAGCAAATGGAACAATGGAAGCCTTTAACAAGATTTTGCAGAATTCCTTGACAAATATTTGTAATGTGAACATAGATGATTGGGATTTGAACGTACCAACAATACTTTAGGCTTATAGAACTACCTGAAAGAAGATAACAGGGAAAACACCCTTTATATTGGTGTATGGATAGGAGGCAATAGTTCCCTTAGATTATTTGATACCAAGTTTGTGCATTGCAACAATTACAGAGATGACCGAAACTGGTGCAACATAGGAAAGATTGGCTCAACTGATGGAATTAGAAGATGACATAATCATGGAAGGTTTCCATCAAGAGGTACATACAACAAAGGATAAATCATGGCATGACAACCATATCAAGAAGAATAAGTTTAAGGAAGGAGATCGTTCTCCTCTATGACAGTAAGTATTTGCAACACCCTGGAAATATTAGAATGCATTGGCTAGGGCCATATCAGATAAATCATGTCACAGATGGAAGTGTTGTACAACTACAAAACTTAGAAGAAAATTAAGTTCAAGGAATGGTAAATGGTAATCTACTGAACTTGTCTAGGGAGAATCGACCCACAAACTCTCAGTGGTTGCAGCGCAGAAAGTAGACTTGTACATAGTAGGAGTTAAAATAAGAAAAAGGAAGATAAAAATAGAAAAATGAAGAAAAATTCAAAAATAAGTAGTTAGAGGAATAAGTGATACTCAGGAATGACAACACACAATAGATAGAAATTGGTGCAACATAATTCAGAAGATTGCGCTAAAAAAAAAATTAGACACCGTACAAATAACCGAAAAAGCAAAAAACAAGTCTATGAAAAGGAAAAATCACGGACAAGTTCGACACTTAGCAATTTTTGAGAAAAATAGCACTTGAGAGCACAAGAAAAGGGTGATTAAGAAATAAGGCAAGTCATTTGATTGTGTGCAAGGATAGTTAGATGGCACCCTTGAAGGTTGGCGCTCCCGACCAATTTGTCAGAGCAACCCGACAATCAAGAAGGAAGAAGGAAAGAATGACAGAGCCAAATTTTTTTGGTGAGCTAGAGGATGTCAAGACATCAAAACTGAATCCATCAGCCCTACCGGGATAGAGGAAGAAATATTAACCGCAAAATAGGTGCAAGTGGGTCAGAGCACGGAAAACCCTAATGACAGTGCAAACCATAATCCTAAAAACCCTTCATCAGTGGAGGGAATGGACAAACAAAAGCAGAAAGTTGTCACAGAGGAAGTATTGGCTGAAGATATCACAAGCCAACAAGAAATAGAGGGAGAAGAAGAAGTTGAAGATGAAGCTGCAGAAGAAAACCTAGCCGCTGGTCAAAAGAGAAAAGAAACGAGTGTAGTAGAAATCACTTTACCTCATCTCCTAGATGTTGTAGTTGCAGTATAAGACATGTTAGGAAATGTTCCAAAGCTAAAATATAAGGATCACGATGTAACTGACACAATGGAGTTTCCTCAATTTACATCAGAAGATTACTTGGAGAACGGGGGGGAGGTAGGACCCTTAGGGAAACCCTTTTTGGAACTCACGCAGTGGATCATAGGCCTTTACAATTCGAGCATTATGAATTTGCTAGACATACCACATTTCGGACACGGTAAAAATGTGGGCCTTTATGTGAAGCAATTGTTGGCCAGGGTACATGGAGGTATATTGTGGATGGATAGGCCTCTCCCCATAGATGTGGATATCATAGCCAATATTACAGGGTTGCCTACCAGCGCTGTAAAGCTAGAAGACTGTTTGGACAATAAAACCATGGATAAAGAAATTGCAAAGGAAGTTAAAGCGCAGTTCGGGACAAACATGGGAACTAGGGGCATAATAATAAAGGACATCAACGACCCTGTGATGAATTTTTCCACCAAGTTGATGGCTTGCAAACTTTCGAGGAAGTGCAGAAAGGAAGAGGCCTCGACTGAAGTGATAGTAGTAGTTGCGCAGTGAACAAAGGGTGTAGTATTCAACTGGGCACCATACTTGTTAAACCGATTTTTGATAGATTGTAGAGATGCACAGGATAATGGAACAAAATTCCATTACTCTTGGTTGCTAATACTGATAGCATTGGTGGGATGGAAGGAGCCAAAATTTTCAGCCTTTATGGACAAAAAAGGGAAGTGTTGTGAAAGGCGCTATGAAAATTCATGGTAGGAAAAGGACCCTAAGAACCAACAGGTGAACAATGTAGTATTTGCCATATTCTTGGAAGATATGCACCAAAAGATATCCAATGTATGGAGGATCCCAATTGAAGTAGTTCAAGAAAATGAAGGGATTGCTAATTTCAAGGCTTCAAGACACCATTTGTGGATTCAATCTAGAAGGGATCCAAAGAACAAGTGGTTGGAAATGAGGTATTTTACATCGCACAAGGAAGTAGAATGGATCATGAAGGATTGGCCTGCACAATGGAAGGTTATAGAAACACAAAAGAAAGGAACAAATCTTAAGGATAAAGTAGAATTGAAAACATCAAAGAAGACAAGCAATCCAACAAATAATACAAAGAAGGATGCAGAGTGCAGTCAAGCCTCCAAAAGTAATGTAGAAATAAAGAAGCCAAGAAAGAAAGAGATTGTATCAGGGACAAAAGTAAAAGGGGATGACGAGAAGGGAGGTAGCTCTCATCCAAAGGAAGTACAAGATGGGCAAGCAGTAAAGAATAAAACTGAGGTGCATACCTCAATCCCAACAAAGAAGAGGACTGGAACATAGGACACAGAGATAAGGAAAAAGATGAAGTATCACAAGAATCCTCCAATCATCACTATTACAAAGGACAATGCAGAGTTTGTTGTAGAAAAAGTCCAATATAGAGGGGAGGATGAAGTACATGCAATAGAGGAACAAAGGGAAGAAATTATGGAAAAATTAGTAGAAGTGCATGGCATCCTACAAAGACTACAACTAAATACAATGCATCATCCATCAACGTAGCAGAAAGAAAAAGCACAGGAAGCATCAACGCAAAGAGAACAAGGAGAGACAGTGCAGACATTAGTCATGAGAAGTGACATGTTTAAGGTCACACTAGATATGTTGGAGGTGGATGAAAACACAACGCAGAGACCAGTGAAGGATGTGGAACATATGGAGTTGGTTCTGGCGAACATACCCACAAAATCATTATATGGACTACATGTGAGTGTAATGCAAGAAGTACAGTCTAGAGCTAGGGCGGGTGCCACCAACCTAGCGCTCGATCGCGAGGTGAAGAAGATTTTGCACGTGACATGTGAACAGATCACGTTGGAGAAGGAGGAGGACAAGCGACATGTAGATAATTTAGAAAAGAAACTTGCATAAGCCTACAATCCAATCCCAAACTACGAGAAGGTTTAGGAGATTACAACAGAAGAGAATATACAGAAGATTGTGCAGAAAATGGAGAAGTATAAACAAGACATAGCAGACTTAACATAAAAATTAATTTTGAGCACACCTACAAAAGTACGGGAGTAGATAGAGCAGGAGGATACTACACACATAGAGAGTATAGTGCAGGAGGTCAAAGTAGTTGCAAAATTGTATAACAAGACTGCACATATTTGGACCAGCCTAGAAGAGGATGAGAAGATCCAGTAGCTGGAACAGAGAGAGGAAAAGATAAAAGTTGTGGTTCAAAACTTGAAGAAGAGGTAGAAGACCATGAACATATCCCTTTGATTAAAGGCCGCACAGGAGCTGAATAATTTTCAAGTGGAGGTAAAGACTGTGCAAGAGGAGGAACAAGCAAGTCATGCTTAGTTGGAGCCAGTTCAACAACATGTCGAAGGCATGATAGTAATACTGCAAGTGGAGAAAGCTAGCTTAGAACAGGCACATGCAGAAAGTAGAGAAGTGATGACGGAGCACGTGACAACACAGGTTTTATAGGTACTTGCAGGAAATATCACACATGCTAAGGAGAAAGCGATAGAGTTGGAAGTAAAATTTCATGCACTTGAGGTAGCACTATATAGGGAAAACTAAGACTACATGGCTCGGGGCGAGCCACATGTTAGTGTTGGGGGCATGTTGGAGTAGGCATGTTTGGGTGAACAATGCAACAAATGAGACATATTGGACCAAGAAGGAGAGTGTGCCACATTTTTAGGAAAAGAAGTGTGCATGACAGGATTTGCAGAAATCCAACGCAAATATGGACAAACCTAGCCAAGTTAGGGTTAGGGTTTTGGGAGTCATATTGTAAGGGTTTAACCCATTTTTTTAATATAAATAAGGGCTATGAGGTAGATTAGAGGATCATCATGAGAAGTTTGTCTATCCTTTTGTGAAAAACATTTGAGTGACTTTTTGAGTATTTGGAGTGTCTTTTTGGAGTTGAAGTTTTTTTTGAGAGCTATGGAGTTCATATGGATTTAATATGCAGATGTAGTTGAGGGTTAGGTCACAAGCTATGGAGCTTGGTGCAATCCTAGTCCTCCTCACTACTCTCTTTTATGATGTAATGTGTGCAACACCTTTTTTGATGAATAAGAAAGAAGCATAAGATCTTTGTGGATGTAGCCTCCGGGAGGGGGTGAACCACTGTAAAACTATGTGTGCAATGTGTCTGAATGTTTATTGTTTCCACATTTATGATTGAATTGTTAGATAGATAATTGAATGATTTTGCTTACAATGCGCACTAGAATAGATATGCAGAATGAATGTTATGAATGAATGAATATTGTAATAGAATGCATGGTTAAGTAGTAATAATAAGTAAGAAAGAACATCCCCCAATCTCGTCCATGACTACAGACACTTTTGTTCTACATTCACCCATAAACCATCTTGGGTGAGACTGTGGTGCACACTTTGTGCATAGTGTAGCCTTATGGTTTAACAGAAGGGTCAATGGTGATAAGGGTTTTTTTGGAGAACTAAGGTAGAACCCAGGTCAACCCATATGCCCAATAGGAAGCCAAGACAAGGGATAGGAGGAGACACTCATTTACTTATTCTTCAGACAACAAGAGAGAGAAATTGTTTGCAAGTGACTAAGAAGTATGGCTATCCAAGGGAAGAAGCCAGGTAGCATTGGTCATGGCCGCAAGATGGTTTTTTCTTTTGGGAAGTCGTTTTACAACACTATGTGGGATGTGAAACAACCATACATACCGCAACATTCATACAACCATGTGGTAGGGCCGTACAACAATCACGAGGGCCATACAAGAGGTTGTATAGTCAATAGATTTTCCAAGTAGCAGTTTTGGGTAGGGGTTTCTATAGATCAACAAATTGGGTTCTTATTGTAGCTTGTTTTTCTCTTAGTGGGCCATTTTCCCTTTGACGAGAGACTCGATTATTATCATAAGAAAATCATATTGTTGTTGGTTTTCCCTTAGGGGTTTTTCCAGGGGTATTTACCCAAAAATATATATGTACATGTGTTTGGTTTCCTGTTTTACTTCCGCTACAATTTCTGGTTAAGAATCTCAGCGTGCTTTTATTCAGTAGATCTGCATTTTATTTCAGGAAGAATTTACTAGGAATTAATTTTTGTGAATGGGGCTTAAGGAAATTTAACATGGTATCATAACTCACACTATGAAGAAGATTGGAAAAGGGTTTTGTCACAAGTTTTACAAAAAATCTAAATTCCAACAGTCCTCATTCTTCATTAAAATTCATTTTTGGAGATGGTTGCAATCGGTTTGAGGTTTGAGGACAGGTTGGAGGGTGCATATAACTTCATTCCTTGGAAGGAAAGGGTTAAATTAGTCCTAATGGAAAATCGATTGTGGAATTTTTCAAATTAAAAAATAACCCCACCAACAGATCCAATAGATTTAGCAATCCATGAGTAGAAGGATGTGAAAGCCAAGAGGATCATTTTAGATGTGGTTAAGGATCACTTGATTCCTCACCTATATGAGAATAATTCAAGAAGGGATATGTTTGAAGATATGACAAATATTTTCCAAAGAAGTAATACAAATATGAATATGGTGTTGAGGGAAAATTTTAGAAACACCGAGATGACTAGATCAGATACAGTGAACAACTATATCACCAAGATCACTCAAGTTCATGATTAGTTGGAAATAGTTGGGGAGTTCGTGACAGATGAAGAGATGGTGAGGATGAACCTGAATGGTTTCACTAAGCGATGTGACCCATTCATAAAGGGCATAATTTCATGGGAGACACTTTCTAAATTTTATAGGCTATGGGATGATTTCATCCAGGAGGAGATTCAGGAGAAATATATAGCAAACAAACAAAACAATGATGATGAGAATATGGCTCTTGCTAGTTAGGAAAGAAAGAGTAAGGGAAAGGATTCAATCAAGACAAATACAACTAGACAATCAACTTCACAAGATGGAAAGAAAAGCGATCAAAGCAAAGTGAAATGCTTTACATGCCACAAGAGTGGTCACTATGCTTCATAATGTCCTAAACAAAATTAAGGGAAGGGTAAGTATTAGTAGGTATAAGAATCTATAGATACTTAAGTCAAGGAGTTTGTTGAGAGGTTCTAGAAGGATTTCTTGTTAGTCTCTTGTCTTTCTGGCACAATTTCTAATGGTGTCTAGTTTTTGGACAGTGGGGATCATCATCACATGATGGGGACATATGAGTTGTTCACCAGTTTTTCAGAGAAGGACTTAGATTTGCATGTGGATCTTGGAAACCAATGCCAAGTGTGGTGTAGAGGGATTTGGGATAGTTAGGTTTCAACTGGAGTCAGGAGGTTCTCTAGAGGTGACATATGTGTTGTATGTTTTGAAGCTCAAGAAGAGTTTTCTCTCAATTTCAACAATGGAAGACATGTGATACACCATCACTTTCAAGGATGATCAGATTCTTATTCGACTGAAAGGATATAACCTTGAATTAACATGAGTTCTTTGTAACATAGAGGGTAATAAATATAGGTTGAAGGCCCAACCAACACATGCTTTGGTTCATGACAATAATGACCTGTGCAAGCTTTGGCACATGAGGATGGGTCATTTGAATCACAAAGAACTACCTGCACCGAGGGATATTTTCACTGACATTCCAAAGTTCAATGTGGAGCAGAAGGGAGTATGCAAGGGGTGTGCTCTCACAAAAAATGCCAAGGATGATTTTTCAAGAAGTGAGAGTAGATACAAGGGGATTTTGGATCTAGTACATACATATGTATGTTGTTCGGTGTTAGTAGATTCAGTGAGCCTGTCCAATTACTTTTGATCTTCATTGATTATTTCTCTAGGAGTGAGGTCTTTAGTTAGTTCCAAGAGTTTAAGGCTCTTGTGGAGAATTAGATAGGAAATAAGATCAAAGTTTTAAGGTTAGATAATGGGGGTGAGTACACCTCAAATGAATTCAAAAATTTCTATAGGGAAGTGGGGATAAAGAGGGAGATGACAGTACCTTACATCCCACAATAGAATGGGGTTGCAGAAAGGAAGAATCATTCCATCATTGGAGCTGCCAAAAAAATGATTCATGACTAGGATCTTCCCATGCTTCTTTGGGAAGGGGCACGTAATACAATAGTATATGTGTGAAACACGAGTCCTCATAAATTATTGGAGGATAAAACTCCAAAAGAGGTGTTATTTGGAGTAAAATCAGAGATTGGCCATTTTTTCATTTTTTGGTTATGCAGTGTATATCCATTTACTAGCAGAGAAGAGGACAAACTTGGAGCCTTAAGGGTAGAAGGACATATTTATTGGCTATAGTGATACCTCAAAGGCATATATGATCTATATTACAGCACAAAGGAATATTGTGGTGAGTCCAGATGTCGGGTTTAAGGAGGGCTTGGAATACATGAAGTCTTATGAGCCTATTACAGTAACAAAAGACCAAGAGTAGGAGGCTCCAAAGGATGAGAAACACTCATCGCATACTTCCATTTTAGGAAGTTAGACTTCAGTTTTGGAGGAGTAGTTGGAGGCTCCTTCTATGTTTTTCAGGAGGAAGCCTCGATGGATAGAGAAGACATTGAGGAACACTCATCAGCATGTGGAGGATCCTAGGAGTACATTCAGGGAGTGTAGACCACCTAAGAGATTTTCCAATTACATGGATCTCATGAGTAGAATCATTGATTCCAAGCCTACCAATGTTGAGGAGGAAATAAAATAGCAGGTTTGGAAGGATGGCATGATGTAGGAGTATCACTCCATTATGAAGAATGATGTGTGGGACATGGTTCCAAAGCTAGAGGAAAAATCGGTGGTGGGATCCTAGTGGATCCTTAAGATTGAGCATGTTGTAGATGGCAACATAGAGAAGTACAAACAGGGGTTTGTGGAAAATGGTTTCTCCCAGAGTGAGGGAGTGGACTATTAGGAGACCTTTTCTCCAGTCTCCAGGTATACTTACATTTGATATGTCATATCAATTGCTTCAATTTTGGGGTGGAAAACACATCAGATGGATGTGGAGACAGAATTCCTCATTGGAGTTATTGAGGAGGAGGTACACACTGAGTAGCCTTAGATATTTGAGGTCAATGGGAGGGATTCTTATGTATGTAGGCTTAGGAAATCCTTATACAAACTCAAGAATATACCGAGAGCGTGGTACTCTAGGAATGATGGGTACTTGTTGAGCATGGGATTTACCATGAGTGAGGTGGATCCCAACTTGTATTTTATACTTATTGGAGATGATCCACTCATTTTGGTGCTATATGTTGATGACATGTTTCTCACAGGTGTGGAGAAGCTCATTGCTATGTGAAAATAGGATTTGGTTTCAAAGTTGGAGATGAATGACATCGACTTGATGCATTACTTCTTGGGGTTGGAGGTGTGGCAACAACCATGCAAGATATTCCTTGGATAGGGGAAGTATGTAGTGGACATTCTAAGGAGATTCAGGATGGGGGATTATAAGCCTATGATCACCAATATGAATAAGTTGAGTCATCAATGGTCTGTGTAGCCATAGAAAATATTGTATTGGTTGAGATCTATTAAATTTGTTATTATATGGTAAACATACCATGATATTGGGATCACCTAATAATGGAAACTGCAACCGTAGTCACCATCTCCATATCTTGTTTACTTGTGAGATTTACTAGTTATTCCCTATAGACCACCTTTGGGAAACCCTTCAAACAACTTAGGGATCCTAATGCAGGGGTACTTAAAAAAATAAAAAATCTCGTTCATGACTCCATGAGTCATAATTTCATATTTTGAGCAATTAGTCAATTTTGTTACCTGTTGTGATATATTAGAGGAATAAAACGAGAGAATACATCTCTTAGTTAAGAATTAGATAAGTTTTTTTTTAGTTAGTGGTTAATAGAACAAAGTCAGTTAGGTTACATGATGTTTTCTTCTCAGATTTGGAGAAGGTGTAAAAGAATTCAAAACCAAGAATGTAGTGGGACTAAAAGATCATGAAGGTTCTATGAGTCTTTAATAAAAAAATAAAAAATAAAACCCTTTTGTATTTTATCATTCCTTTGAATTTATCACTTGTGTAATCAATAGCTAAGAAGTGAAGTCTTTGTATTTTATGTTTCTTCCAAATATTCACGAGATTATTTAGTTCTATAAAATGTATAGATGAATCAAATCTTTGTTGGAAATATGTTATGTTCGAATGTGGGGACCATATAAGTGAGTGCAGGTGGAAGGAGGTCACACTATAGGCTGAAAAATACACCCAGAATCAGCACTATAAATTCCCATAAATCAACAAAGGAAAATAGCTTTCATTCAGGGTAGCACGACTCCCATGTATCATTTTTATGGTTTATATATAGAGTAGACTACAAGAATATGATTTATGTTGTTATATTTTTGGTTGAACTTGAAAGGAGATGTGTCAGCGTGTTGGTAACACGATTTAGTGTGAGGAAATTGAGATTTACATCCTCAGATATTTGAAACCAATATAAAAAAAAGTTGTCCATCGAAGTTCCAGTTACCCTATGACATTCTAATGTCTGTAATAAGAGTTTGTTTTGGGTTGCATGAACTATATATATATAGTTCATGCAACCCAAAACACAGTCTTATTTAAAATTGGTGCATTGGGAGAAAATATTGAGTATGAGTTATTCCCTTGTTGTTTATTCCCCTGTTGTTGAATGATCAAAACACATGAATATTTGGTCCAAGAAAAATGGACGTTTGGATTTGAAAAAAAAGAAGAGATACTTCCTACTTTCACCATAAGTGGTATCAAAGATGAGAGTTGTAGTTGATAGTAATAATGTTCCTAAGTGTTTTTTGTGCCAAGAGATGGCTCTCATGATTGGAGGAGGTCAAGGTGGATGGGGAAGAGGTCATAGACCTATTTCTAATGCATAAGTGTTGGAGGAGGTGAGAATTCTATGGGAAAGGATGGAGGCTATGGAAACAACCAAACATCGAGATCCTGAAGTTGGGGACACCAGTGAATCCGAAGAGGAACCTTTTGATGAAGGAGGCAGAGCAACATAGGAAAATGCATAAATCAGGATCATTGAGTCAATTTTGAGCTCTAGTTTTAGGCCTAAAGTAGAGATACAAACGTATAGTGGAAGTTTGGAACCAGAGTAATCGATATATTGGATAATCGCCTTGGAAAAATATTTTTATTAAGAAGAAGTGAGAGAGGAAAAGAAAGTGAATTTTGTGGTCACAAGGCTAAGAGGACATGCAACCTTATGGTGGGATGGGGTGCAGGAGGAAAGGAGGGGTAAAAACAAAGATAAGATTAAGAGCTAGAGCCGAATGGTGGCCAAGTTAAAAGGTAAATTTCTACCCAAAGAGTATGAGTTGGTGTTGTTTAGAAAAATGTAGAATTTGAGACAAAAACTAATGACAGTAAAAGAATACACATATGAATTATATAACGTAAACATCAAGGAAAACCATATAGAAGATACCCCTGATAAAGTTGCTAGATATATGAATGGACTGAGGTTCGACATCCAAGATGAGTTAAGCTTGTTGTCATTGATATATGTGGAGGATGCTTATCATGAAGCATTAAAGGTGGAAGAAAAATTGGCAAGAAAGAGCCAAAAAAGAGGTAGAGGAATAACAAG
>JASDQU010244920.1:58616-81475 GCA_032191745.1 Picea mariana
CTGTTGAAGATAACAATTCTGTACAACAAGAGAAAACCAACATAACAAATGAATTATGAGGTAGAGGATATTCTTCAAGAGGAAGAGGCAGATGCAAAGATCAACAAGTGAAATGTTATACATGTGGTAAGTTATGACAAAATTATTGGAGTTGTTTGGAGAATGATACAAGACAGAGGAATGTACAAGTGGTACATGATGAAAATAAATCTAAAGAATATGAGACACACACTGAAGTTCTAGAAATGGGAGAAACCCTACTGATGAAAAGAATCTTGTTGAGGCCAAATAAAGAAGTGTGTGAGACACCTCAAAGAAAGAACTTGTTCCGGACTATGTGCAAAGCTAAAGGGAAGTGTTGTAAACTAATTATTGATAACAGAAACACTGATAACCTAGTCTATGTAGATATGGTGGACAAATTGGGGTTGAAAAGGATACCACATCCTACCCCATCTAAAGTTTCTTGGTTGTGGAAATATCAACAAGTTCTAGTGAATGAACAATGCAAGGTAGAATTTCATACTGGAGGATATAATGATCAAGTGTTGTGCGATATAATTCCCATGGACGTTTTCCATGTGCTACTAGGAAGACCTTGGAAATAAGATAGAAATGTTAGTTATGATGGTAGGAAGAACTATCAGACATTTGTCTTAGGTTGATGGACAATTGGTATGAATTTTTGGTTGTCATTGATGTCAACCGTTGGAGAGTGATATTGTAGATTGATGTCAACCCTTGGAGAAAGTCCAGTAGCACAAAGGTTTGGGTAATGGACCCAAGGTTTTTTCATGTATAATGGTATGAATTTTAATATATTTGAAGGTAAAACTATTCTATATGGATAGTTCATGCCATCCATTTCTGGTGGTATGTAGAACGTCACATATATCCTCATGGTTAGAGAGTTATGGCCATGAGAAGTTGGAGAACCCAGGTTTGGGTAATGTACCCAAGTTTGTTTGATGGATAATGGTACGCGTTTTGATATATTTGTAGGAAAGACTATTCTATATGGATAGTACATGTCATGCCATTTCCAGTGGTATGTGGAACTTTACATAACTCCTCACGGTTAGAGAGTTATGGCCATGTGAAGTTGGATAACCCTCATGAGTCATCTAGAAGCCCCAAAAGGTCAAAGTAGTCAAAGTGGTCTAAGAGATTTTAGAAGGTAAATAATAAATTGAAGTGATGAGTGTACTATAATTCAAAGTTAATACAAAAAAAACTATTTAAATAATAAAGTTAATGGAGAAATTAGAAGTGGGTTAACCCTAAAATAAGGAAAGTGGGTTAAGATGGTTAAAAGGTAACCCCTTGAGAAAGCTAAGTGAAAGTATAAATAATAGGAAAAAATATCTCATTTTAATCACACTTGAGAATATGGAATATCTACAGGTGACTGAGGTAACCAAAGGATATCTAAGCCGAATTTCAAAGGGAAGGTGAAGTAAAGAAGGCCGAAATTCAAGGGAGGATAAATTATTTTGATGATGCTTTCTAAGGTATGTTATTTATAGGTCATCTCACCATTTTCGCAATAATTTTTTTTCTAGAATAATTCAGACTGTGAAATTGGGAGTCCATTGAGGAAATATATCCAAGTAGCTTTTGTACAAATTTCATCTTGTCGGTCGTTGTATTTTTGGAGTTACACTTCGTGGAAAATAAGGTTTGTAGCTAGTCCTAAAACTAGTCTAAAACATGTGTTTCGGTTAAAAATGTCATAAATTCTTCATAATAGATCCAAATTCAATAAGACCAAATGTGTTGGTTATAGTACAGTCTTTAGTATTCTTTGTACAATTTTCAAATCTATACAACAAATATTATGTGCGGGGCACGCTCTACAAGTTCGCTCTCTAGAATAAGCCATAATTTAACAAGGTATGCAATTTTTGCTATAACTCCTTTTCTGAGAGGTTCCAAGTAGTGACACCTAGAATAATTGCATAAAACACATTGAAGAACATTGTGTACTATTTTCAGATATTTATTCATTACATGTACATAGTTATGACTATTTCAAGTTAGGGTTGTTGACTAATCCAAAACTAGTCATTTGAGACTAAAGTAAAGTTTGATGAAAATTTTAGTCTCTTGTTGTTAAAGTTAAGGAAGGTTTGCAGGTATGTGATCATATACACCAGGTCTATTACAGAGTTACAAGTCAGATTTGGATGATAAAATTGATGAGGGATTTTGGTTGAGGTACATGTTGGGTACATGGTTGAGACAAATAGTTTATGAGTTGGCACATACATGAGGTGTATAGTTGATGATGTTGGTACATCTTGATGAGTCATAGTTTATGTGTATTTGATACATGGTTGGTACATAATTGGTACATGGTTGGAGGCACTTTTTAGTAGTATTGTTGACACATGGTTTATGGATGATGTAGCATACTTGTCTTGGTATATTATTAGAAGCACATATTGATCTTAGTGATGATTATGATTTGTTGTGTTATTCTTGGTTGATGCACATCTTTGCAATTTGTCTTAGCGATTGATCTTGGTGAGTAGATTTGATTTGATTGATAAGATAGGTTGTTGTGATAGGTTGTTTGGACCGGTTGTTGTGACAGGTTATTTGTACAGGTTTGGTGTATGGTTGATGTATTTGTTCATGGTACAAGTTGAGGTACAGGTTGGTGCATGGTTGATGCACTTGTTTATGGTACATGTTGATTACAAGTCATTTGGTACAGGTTGGTGCATGGTTGATGCACTTGTTTATAGTATAGGTTGATTACAGGTTGAGGTATAGGTTGATGCATGGTTCAGGTTGATTGGTACAGGTTTAAATTAGTATATCTCACATTGATAGTGTTCCAGTGGTTCCATCATTATACTTCTACATAAGGGCGGTTGGATGGGTCAAGGACAGGTGGTTGTTGCCACCTTTCGATTGTAGCCGGAGAACATAAGGGGTTGTAGCCTCCTTTTGGTTATAGTCGGAGAATTGGGGAGTTGGATCTTCCCTCAGGTTGTAGCCTAAGAAACTAGGGCGTTGGAGCCTCCTTCCATTTGCAACTGGAAAACAAAGGAAGTTGGTGCTTCCAATGAATGTAATTCTTAAAGACATATAAGAAAAATCATTATGTGGTTTTATCCCGCTTAGGGTTTCCACGTAAAACACTAGTGTATTGTGTATGTGTGTGATTTCTCATTTGTTCATTGTCTATTTACTCTAAAACTATTGGATGATAATGCTACATTGATATAAATTGCTTAAATTGCTCTATTACTGATTCACCCCCCCTCTCAGTAATCCAACAATTGGTTTCAGATATGGTTCCTTCAGGAAACAATTTAACCATTGGAAGGAGATCATGGATTATTCTGAGAATTTAGTACCAATGTTTAATGGTCAGAATGGTTTTGAGTATGATATGTGGAGCAGAAGGATGAAAGTATTTTTATAGGCACATGGAAATTATATTTAGCTATCAGTTGTTATAGGATATGATAGTTCAAAAAGGGAAAAGACTACAACCAAGAAGGAATTGAAGAAGAATAACAAAATAACAATGGATTTCATCTGGGAAGGATTACCTAATCTGGTAAGAGAAAAGGTTGGTAAATGTTCATTAGCCAAAGAACTTTGGGATAAGTTACATGACATATATTCTTCACCCATCATAGATTCAGAAAACGCAAAAGAATATGTAGATACAGGTCAAGAAGAATTGTTTTCACCTTGTCAAGCATATTCAAAAGATGAAGAGTACATAATCACCAGAGGTATGTTGTTTTTCTTTAATTGTGAAAAACGCGGACATCTTGAAATAAAATGCCATGAAGGAAATGAAATAGAAAAACTAATTGAAAAGGAAGACAATTATGAAGCATAATTGATTAGTGCTTTAGATGAACTAAGAGAAGAAAACAAGTCGGTCAAGAAAGAATTGATGAAACAAAAGGAAAGTGTTCACATTTTTGAAGAATCCCAATAGGTCATCGAGAACTTAAGAACTCAGCTAGAAGAATCTAGAAAGATCGAAGAAAATATCGAATATCAAAAGCAGTATTTGGAAGCCAACATATAAGCACAGAAGGAAGAAGCATAAATGAGAGAGAATATATTGACAGATCATCTTAAGGAAAGAACTAACAATATAAACCAGCTTGAGGTAGAGTTTGTTCAAGAAGAGAAAGGACTCTAAGAAGAAATAATCACATTAAAAAATCATCTTGAAGAAGCGAAAAGAACAAAAGAAGTCCTGAAGTCTCAGATAATGAAGAAAGAAGAAGAGGTTGAGAAGCTTGAAGAAGAAGTTGTCACATTGAGAAGTAAAATCATCAAGCTCAACAAGAAATTTGAAGAGACAAAAACATCCACATCAGTTATAGAAAATGAAGAGAAGCACTATGATGCAGACCCCCCTTCTCCCCTCGAAGTTTTTCAACCTCCCGGTCTAGGATCGTTCTAATCAAGGAGTCGAATCAACTCTTCGGCCTTTATTAGACCCAAATCAGTTTACACATGTCCCCTTTCACTTATGGTGCAGGTCATGTGATCCCCGCAGTCTCTTCGTGCGTGCTTTTGAAATGTCGAGTTTCAGGCGTTAGCTCTTTCTTCATTAGCCCCTTCCTCCATATGGCCCTGGGCTATGACCTCAAGTAATTATGTGATTGTGGGCACGTCCTAGGGTGATTTGAGACCAACCTGCTTTTCTCCCCGCAATTCACTATAAAGTGCCACGTATCCCCTTGGCGATACTGTGGTTTCAATTGCAGCCCGCTCTAAGAATTTTAAAGTCTGAGAATACTCTAGCCCCGCAATCCAACTCGAGATTCAATCTTATGACCTCAACGGTGCTTCATGATCAAGGGATGAGATCTATTCCCTTTTTCTTCCTTCTCCCAGGAGAACGCTATCCCAGATCTCCATGATCTGTCAACATGTGTCCCTTTCAATCAACGGTCATGATTGGTTTCTCCTTTCGGGCTTCGGGAGTTTCAACTCTCAACTCTTGCTCTCTCCACATGACAATTCTACGAAATGACATATTATCTGCCATGTTTCCACCTTCAAATCGACGGCTCTTGTTTGCTTCAGGGCTTCGGCCTTCGAAAATATCAAACCTCAACCTTTCTGAAATGATTTTATCTGAAGCTCACGATATATTGACGTGTGTCTCCTGCAAATCGACGAATGTGATTGCTTTGGGTCTTTGGACTTCAGAAAACTCAACTTTCAACTTCCACTTTCCCTTGAATTGCGTAGATTTCTACCGTGTGTCCTCTTGAATCAAACGACTATAATTTACTTCGGGTCTTTACTTGGAGTCCACAGATTTATGTTGCGTGTCCTCCTGAATCGGACGACTATGATTCACTTCGGACCTTCAGGTTCTGGAGATCTCAACTCTCTACTTCTCCAGAGTGATTTTATCCGAAGTTCGCGATCTATCGCCATGCGTCCCTCTGGATTAGATAGTCCAGATTCACTTCAGACTTCGGATTTTGGGAGTTTCAATTCTCAATTGAAATCCTCGAAGTGATTTTTCCCGGAGCCTCAGATCTATTGACACATACTCCCCCTGACGACCAACGATCAAGAGTTACTTTGGTGATTTCAAAACTCCACCTTCACTTTCTCCTGGAGGTCACGATCTTTCGACACGTACCCTCTGGATCTGACGGTCCAGATTCTCTTCAGCCTCTTTGGCTCTTCGGGCTTCTACTCTTCAGGCTTTGGGAGTTTCAACTCCCGTGCACTCATTCCTCTCAGAGTGCTTTCACTCAAAGGTTTCTGCCACACATCCATCTGGATGATGGGCGGTTCCTATCCGCTTTAGGACTTCGACGAATCCTTTCTCCTATGTGCATGCAGAGACTTAAACCTTGTACGCTTTTCCTTGATCGGACGATGACCGATCTTCTGCACTTAGATCTTATGGCTGGGATCTATTCCTCCTTGGCACTCCTTTTCCACTTCCTTGGACACAGATCTAATGACCCAGATTTCTTCCACCAACATATCCGACGTTGTTGTCACTCCTTCTTCTGAACTTTATCTCTCATATCCTTTGACTCCTCTAAGGGCCACTTCGACACTTAGAATATTTTCTAAACGGTTTCAACTGAAATTTGGAATTGCTCTCCCTCTTGAGATTGGTTATATAAGGTGAATTAAACCCTCGAATCTTCCTATGAAATCTTCAGAACCTCTATCTATCCTGAGCTTGTTCCACTCTACAAACTCATGGATTCTCAGGAATATTTCTCGCACACCTTGCGGCCCTTCATGATAGCTTCTTTGAAACTTAGAAACTTTCCATCTTTGTGCACTCCTTGCAGCAGATATCCTTCAACCTTTCCTTTGGTTGAGGGAGTCCAATACTCGACCTGGTCTACACACCCTTTGTGATACTCTATGAACTCTATGCACTTATGCTGCTACAAGTTCAACGGTATCTCTCCTGAGATTCTGAGTCGAAATAACCTCTGTCGATGCACTCCTTGCGAACAACATGCACACCTTGCATGAACTCAAAGAAGAAAAGCGATTGAAACTTACTTAACACTTCACAATTTCATATAAACATTAATATGACCCATTCATTAATGAAACATGAAATAACAGAGAAACTGTAAACAATAGCGACACTCTGCATTGGATCAATTTTCTTTTGTTATATTCATTCAAATGTAAATGGATACAACTATGAAAAATGATAACTAAATCACAACAATCTCCTACTAATTTGCAGCAGCCTCATTTCGGCATACATCTACATATACAAGAGGGCCTCTAGGGTTCCCTCCGACTACCTCTCCTATCGAAGTACCAAATAACAACTACTCCAACTCCATTACATTAAAGTCTGGGAGTGAAACTCCCAGATCTCTTGTGATCATTCAGCTTCCGAGCATTTTACTCTTCTTCAATCATCCGTTCAAAATGGATCTACAAGAAACACTCATTTTTAGATTCCTTTTAATTAAAAAGGTGTGATATGGCGTTGTGTTGTCCCTCCACGTGGGAATTTTTGACGATGCTCCTACATCACACTCTAGGTTGCTAGAAAAGAAGAATGAAGAAAACCGAAAGAGTTATACAGAAGTACTCAAAGGAAGGAATCATGGTCAACCATAATACAAGAAAACTATTGAAGATACATCTTCAAGAAGACCATCCACGTTCAAGCCACAAAGAATCTTCAATCATGATCATGATCAGTCAAGGCAGAAATTCAGAAGGACTACACCACAAAGAAGATCATTCACTCCCAGGTATGCAAATTTATTTTATGTTCATTGTTTTTATTGTACTAATTTTGGACATAAGGTTGCAGATTGTAGGGATTATAAAATAAATGTTCAAGCAAGAAGTGTCTATGTGGCCGCACGTAACATTGAGTGTTACAAATGTCATAACTATGGACACATAGCTAGTGATTGTAGAAGCATGATCGATACTTCCATGAAAGAGAACATTGATATCATATATAAGAAAGTATGGATAATAAAAAAGGAAGAACGTGTGAATAAAGACCAGGTACCAAAGATCCCAATATTGGCAATAAAACAAGATGAAGAAAATTCTACAGAAAAAAAAAAGATGTTAGATACAGAAAGGTTTGGAAAATAACTGAAATAAAGGAAGGACAAGTAAATAAGGAATAGGTTCAAGAGATTGTACTTTCATGCATTGTAGTAAAAGAGGAATCCACAGACAGAAAGAAAGAAGTCAGATCTCAGAGAGATAATGAATATACCAATGAAGATGATGATGAATCTACTAATGAAGATGATGATGAATAAACATCAGAGCAAGAATTGTTATAAGCCATTCGGCTTAGAGACTCCCAGGTAATATGAATATTAGACAAGGGGAGTCTATGCGATAGCTGTGATAGACCAAAGAACCTCCTTTGAGCAAATTGTAGAGTTTGAGAAGACAAATTCAGAGCAGTCAGTTAGCATAAGTACAGTTTGATAGATTAATAAAGACTTCATGATAGTATAGTGATAAATGGGTCAGCATTATGGACATTTGTGCAAGTAGAGTCTTGGACAGTATGGAAAGAGATGGATTCGTAAGAACACTTAGCAGGTTTGGACAGATATATGACAATGGAAGAGAGCATGGATTCATAGGTTGGTTTAGAGAGTGGTTCAAAGACAAAGGAACATTATCATAATGGATGATAATTACACAAGAAATGGCTCAAACAATGCTAATGGATTCCAAATTGACAGATATTTTTTGGACACATGGAGTGCATACAACAATTCACATTCAACATAGAGTAATGCTCAGAAACATCAATGACAAAACTCCCTACGAACTATGGAAAGGAAGCACAGACATCAACCTCTACATCAATAAAGTCGGACAGGTGGCACGATTTCAAGCAGCACCAAAGGAATCGCATGTCTTAGTAGTAAAGAGGATTTTCAGATATCTCAAAGGAACATAAGAGTTTGGATTATGGTATCCAAAAAGAAAGGATCTACGACTTATTTCCTACACAGATGCAGATCGGGAAGGTTGCATTGATGACCAATGAAGCACCTGTGGAGAAAAATTCTACTTAGGTGAGTGTTTAGTATCTTGGATAAGAAAGAAAAAATCATCAGTACTTTATCTACAACCAAAGTAGAGTATATTGCAGCAACAAGATGTTGTACTTGTTCTATGGTGAAACAAACTTTGACAGATATACAAGTTGAGTATGATGAGCCCATTACAATCTATTATGATAATACAAGCACCATCGGTATCTCAAAGAACCCGATGATGCACTCCAAGATGAAGCACATTCCAATAAAGTATAAGTTTCTATGAGAACAAGTTTCAAAGAAGAACATAAGAGTTGAATATGTGGACACAAAAGAACAAGTGGAAGACATATTTACAAAACCAGTTCCACGGGAAGCCTTTGAGTATCTTCACCAGAGACTAGGAGTAATTTCTACTCCAAAATGAATACTTTTGATGCTTATCTTATATGTCTTATATGTACACGAGGAAGAACCATAAATAGGACAATTCAGGTTGGGAGATCCGTTTCAGGAAGAGTTCTGTTAGGGGGAGTAGCCCCGGATGGAAAGATACATTTGCATTGATGACAAAGGGGGAGAGATTTATCAGATGCAAAGGTAAATTCTTGCAGAAAGAGCATAGAGGCATGTTTCCAACGGGAGAGATTGTCACAAGGGAAGAATGAGAGATATGACTTTAGAGTGATACCCTTTGTCAAAGGGAGAGATATTATTCATATGAAGGGAGAGAGAGTAATCAGAGACTTATAAACACAAAGAAAAATCAAAGGCATGTAGATAGGGGGAGCAACCCCAAAGAGAGTTCAGTCAGGGGGAGAAGCCCCAAAGGGAGATACCCTTTTCCATTGATGTCAAAGGGGGTGTTGGAACACATATATATTTCTAAACTTTAGACTTTAAATAGTTTTCTTTCCCAGTTAAAAGAAGAATAAAGCGCGCTTGATTCTCACCATTGATGAAGTTTTTCATTTGATCGAATGATCCTTTTTCCCCGAGTTCTTTAGAGCCGCCTGATTATTAAAAGGTCAAACCCCTAGAGAATACTTTAGAGTTTCGTACTTCAAGCGTTTCAACATGCCTCACTTTCAAAGTCTCGATACATGAAAAGCATTCGACAGATCCTAGTCACCATATACATGTATACCTTCCTAAGCTTTAATACGTCACCGCAGGAAGTGGCCCTTCGGGAAAAAGTCAAAGATATAACTTGTAAATCTACGAAATGCGAAGTCCCGAAATATTAAACCTTGGATAAATAAACTAATCTCGATTAAAGGTTAATTAATAATTTCGCACATTCAAAGTTTGGATATTCAACATATATCACATTTTGAATTCACGAAGTCAAACTCCCGAAATACCGTAGACACTAAACAAGGTTAATTTAATATTGAAGACAATTAGCAAATAATTAATCACTTCATGGTTTCGAGCTTCGGAGATCATATATCGAGCTATTATCAAATATCCTGAGGTCTGAAAGACCGAAACGAATTAAGGTTAAATGTGATTAGTTAATGGACTAAGCAATATTATCTCATGTTAATATTTCGTTAAATCGTAGTCGGGTAAATTCATATATTATTTCACATATCCCGATCATGAACCACCAACCATTAATGGCATTAATAATCGATCTTTGGAAATGATTTCAAATAAGATCTTGGAACACCGCCTAAATCTTTTCATTAAGGAAAGTGAATACATTGTCAGTAAAGGTATACACAAATTGATGCACTTAAGGTGAAAAGGATATTGAATTATGAATTTCATTTGTGTTTTCACAAGAGTAAGATTTAGCAATATAAGAAGTTTTGTGCATTTCCTGTAACAGGTAACACAGTGTTGAGTTTAATACTATCATGGCTCCGTGGAAAATGGTTAAAGCGGTTGGTGAGAGCTCGAGCCAAAACACAGATGTCCTCTTGGACACATCGCCGAGAGTTGTAGATACCGTGAAAACCTGGATGCAGGTATTTGATATCCTACAATATGAGATAATCAACTGTCCAGAAGAGTCAGACTATGAGGGGACTGAAACTCAGGCAATGAAGCTCAAATACGTAGCCCAATCAGAGCTACATAAAATAGCCACGTAACCGAGGCTCATGTCCTAAAATGACATGATAGGTTGGGCCCTGGAGAACATTGACGTCTCGACTAGGACCATCCACAATTCATAGAAAGTTTTTGGATATTTCTGACCAAAACATATACAGGTGATGTACAAACTATCCCCAGCATTCAAACACAGTTATAATGTCTCTTTCTTAAAATATTTTGATGAAAAAGAGTGCGCAAAAGGTGTAAATAATTACCCTGACTTGATCAAGAACTGGTGCGCACGCCCTGAGAAATTCAGAGCAGACACCCATGGCATATATTCCACTGCATCATTAGACACTCATATGATGTATGTGGCCATGATGCTATGTAGAATTTTTGGGAAAGAAAACTCTGCTCACTTTCTGTTATCATGGGTACCGATCATGCATGAAGTTGCATACGATTTTTCTTTCAATTGGGCCAAGATATTATCAGACAGTTTGGCCAAGGAAACCACATAATATCAGTCATTGAAAGCCGAAGGACAACCTTCCCCACTTTACATGTTGACATACCTTATGGATTTCGTTTGTTTATGATGCCATTTCCTTTGATGGGTTGGAGCTAGACTTCGACCAACGCTGAACCAATACACATCTATCATTCCAAGCTGTGGGAGGATAAAGCAAAGGATTTCTTCTACGAAATATGCAACCATGTGGTGGTGTTGATGCACATCGCTATATATGGTTGCCCACCTCCCAGGATTTCAGACCAGATAGTGGCCAACCTAGGAAAAATAGTGGATTGGTACATTAAGGAACACTTCTCTTACATCATGGTTTTTGGATGTTTCGTTCCTCCACATGCCTTACCAATTTTTATACCAGATCGATTGGTGTGTCAAGAGGTAGCACATCAAACAATGATAGGAGGAATTAGTAAAGAGCTAAAGGCAACACATAAAAAGTGTGTCCCACCTTTCCTTTGCATGTTGGTACTTTCTCACTGTGGCTCTTTCCAATCTAAAGAGATACAAGCATGAAGATTCCCCACAGGATGAAATATTCCGAGGAGCAAGATCTTATCAGGAAGTGTTGAGCCGAGTCCAAACTCTGGCTCCAGACAAATTAGCCGAGTTCTATAATTTTCAGAGACTATTTCTTAGGTGTCTCTGAACAAGTTAAGATTCATCTCACATTGATGCCTCATTTTGTTTAACAGTTTTGTAAGTTTCCCTCATATCACTTGATTCTATAAATTGACTCAGACGACAAATTACGGCCTCTGTCCTGTTCTGTCATTATTTTCATTTGAGGATTAATTCTTATATAACTAAAGGAAGAAAAAACACCCTTTCAAAAATGTTCTTTTATATTCATGATGCCTTGACATTACCCTTCGATCCTTAGGAGTAATCTCAGGAACAAAATATTTTTGGTGTTGTTGTTGGGGATGGAGAAATAAAGTTATTTTTCCCCAGGGGAACGACATGGTAAGTTTCTCTCTTTGATAGTGAACAAATATTGAATACAATAATAAGGCTAATTTTTATCTTTCACTTGGCGACTCCACTACAGATAAACTGGAATTCGGTAGAAATAATACCAGGAAGAACCTAGACGATCAACAGACTACGCCTGTATCCGATCCCGAAAATATATTGAAGCCAAGGGGATACTTCAAGCAGATTGTTGCATCCACAAGTAATGTTTACCAACCCAAAACTTTACAAACTAATGTTAAGGTTCCACTTGAACAGTCAATCTCGCAAGAAGGTTACACACAAATCCACTTCAAAGATACATCAACTGAGAATCTTGAAGATGAAACCATAAACCTTGAGCTGGTTTTACCTGAGATAAAATACTAGACCGATTTGACTTTCTCCTTTACTAGTAAAGGTAAAAGATCCCTTTCGATACCCACTTTTATTGATATTTCCCTGGTCCCCGAAGTAAAGGTTTTATTTCCCCGAAACTCTGAGGACTATATATCATACCCTGATTCAACTCTTGTTGGTTCTCCTGTTTATATATCCTGTAAGTCTGAAGAACCTAGTCTTCATTTCCATTTTCCCCCTTTTTCAGATTTTTTGTCTCCTAACGATCAATTTCCAGAACCTCCTTCGCCTCATCCTAAGGTAGTCGAAGGGTCACTACATTTTTTTGAAAATCCACTCTATAATTCCCGAACTCCATCCCCTAGACTCTCAATGATTGCTGCTAGAGGAGGTGGCATCGGAGGTGGCACTAGAGCTAGAGGCGGTGCTGGAGGAGGAGGCGATCAGGGACCACCACCTCTGCCCCTAAATTTTTTTCCAAAGTGGTGGCTAGATACACTCTTTTAATCCTTCCCCCTGTCCTTCATGATTTACCAGACAATTATATGAAAACCTTACCAAAATTCATGGGAGAAGGAGACTTAACTGCCACAGAGCACATAAATGTTTTTGACCAATTCGATGATATCCTCAGCATTGAGCATGAGGATGTTTACTCGATACTTTTGGTGAAAACCTTTGAGGGACAAGTAAGAATCTGGTTTTGAGGGCTCCCAGTAGGTTCTATAGCATGTTATGATGCGCTAGAAAACACCTTTTTAAGGCAGTGGGGAGAAAAGAAAGATCACTTGTATTATCTGAAGGAATTTGGGGCCCTGAGGAAAAATAATTCTGAGTCAGTCCTAGAATTCACCCAGAGGTTTAATAAAATCTATCATAAGATTCCAACAAAATTTAAACCCTCTCAGCTCGCAGCTAAAGTGACTTTCACAGGGGCTTTCGAGCCCAACTTTGCCCAATTTTGTGGGAAAGGAAATCCGCTAACCTCACAAGAATGCAAGATGACACCATCAAAATCGAGTCAAACATGATGGCATCGGGTAAACTAAAAGCAAAGGTTGAGATGGGAACCAAAGAAACTAAACACTTCAGGGAACAAGATGGACCCTCTAGATTCGGGAGGTCTATGGAAGATAAAATGGACGACATGGCTAAGATAATCAAAGAATTATCAAACAAAATCTCTAGAATGGAACTATACCAAACTAAGCTTGATCCATTTGCTAGAAAAGAGTTCAAAAGTAGTCCCAACCCCTAGATCCAACAAAGACAAGTGAAAAATGAGGACCAAAAAATCAAAGCCCCTTTTAAAACAAAAAACTTCATGCAAAGTGATGATATGCAAGACTATGAGGGGTTAGATGAAGATATAAACAATCTCAGTGATGACGACGAAGAGCGTCACCTAACCAGACAGGATTATGAAAGATCTTAGACCAAGAACCCCCGTTTGGAAATGAGGAAAGTATAAATAATATGGGAGAGTCTAATTATCAAGGAATCGCCGACTCTATAATGGCAAAGCTTCAACATAAATATAATTTAAGGCCTAGAGATAAAAATTCTACAACTGCTCCACCGAAGAAGATCTTGTCGAGAACTAAAACGAATGAGGAATCTCAACCATGCACTGAAAAACAAGCTGCCAAAACAAAAATTGTTGAAATGCAAGCTGCCAAAGCTAGGACAGCCAAAACAAAAGCAACGCAGACTAACAGGCCAGAAAAAAGAGAAATGGAGATTTCAACCAGAGAAGCCTAAAAGATAATTAGAAGTTTCAATTTGGAAAACAAAATTAATAAAATCAAAATTCATGTACCTCTGGTTGAAATAGTGAAAAACCCAATGTATAGAAAGAAAATTGCCAAGATAATAAATTTTTCAGATGCTGAAAGTCATGCGGATGATATTAATTTAGAATATTATAGACCTAGTATAATGTTTGGTCCGAATATTGAAAATGCAAAAGATTATATCCCTCCTTTTTATATTACGTTGGCTGCGCATGATCACTTACTCCATAATTGTATGTTGGATTCTGGAGCATCCCACAACTTAATGTCCAAATTTATTATGGAAAAGCTGGGTCTCGAGATTACTAGACCATACCGAGATCTGTATTCTTTTGATTCAAGAAAATTTAAATGGCTTGGTATGATTAAAGATTTAGTAGTTAATCTTTCACAGATTCCTATAAAGAGTATTCTTATGGATGTAGTCATTGTTGATGTCCCTGCAAAGTATGGCATGTTTTTATCCCGCTCTTGGGACGCCAAACTTGGAGGATCGCTTCAACTGGACATGATGTATGCTACGATCCTGATATTCAATGGACAGTTCACCCGTCTATACAGAGAGACAAGGCTGGCATATACTGTAAATGACCCGCAGAACCCAAATAATTACCCTGTATATGTCACCAATCAAGATTTAGGAAATTGTGTATTATCAATTGATGATTGTTTCGATGAATGTACAAAAGAAATTTGCACAGAAGAAAGTTGTATAGAATAAGAAAACGAAAAATCAAAAATAGAAAAAACAAACAAAAATGTAAATAGTGTAGGAGTTTGGAAAATGTTTTTTGATGGTGCTTCGTCCTGGGAAGGAGAAGGAGCCAAGGTGTTGTTTGTGGTGCCCAAAGATGATTTCATTATTCCTTTATCATATTGATTGCAGTGGGAAATTGACTATACCAATAACGTATGCGAGTATGAAGCTCTGGTCTTAGGATTAGAAGCTGCCAGGAAGTTGAAAATTGAAAATTTAATAGTCTACGGTGATGCAAAACTAATTGTAAAATAGATAAGGAAACAATATCTATCCAAGCATATAAGGCTAAGGTCGTACAAGAACTGCACCTGGGATTTGATAGAAAACTTTTTCTCATCGTTTAATATTCACCATATTCCCAGGGAAGAAAATCAACAAGATGACTCCCTAGTGAAAGCGGTCGCTACTTTGATGCCACCTATTGTCTTGAAGTTAAAGTATCACATAGAGATGAGGCATAGGCCTTCAATACCAAATAATGTTCAACACTGGTATGTATTTAAAGATGATGAGCAGATCAAGCAATTTCTAGAAATGGTGGATGAATTTTCTAAAACACACATTGATCAGGAAAATCAGAATGACCCTACTTGGATCATGCAGGAAGATGAAGATCCTCAAAAGTTCCAGGAGAAGATCAATAACCATCGCATGTTGGTGTTGAAAAACAATCAAATTCATAAGGGTATGATTCCATTAGAAAGATTATTTGATCAGGATGATATACCCCTAAAGTCTACCTTGCAACCTCAGCCCGAAGAGGTTGAAGATTGTGATATTGGCACTAAGGAAAACCCTAAATTGGTCAAAATATCTAAATACCTTCCACCCGAAATGAAAAATAAATATGTTGAGTTACTCAAACAACGCAAAGACGTCTTTGCTTGGTCTTACGACGAATTGAAAACTTATGATACCACTGTCATCAAACACAAAATCCCTTTGAAACAGGGCATAAAACCTTTCAGGGAGAAAATTAGACAGATAAATCCTATACTCTTGCCTGTGATAAAAAGAGGTAAAAAATATCCTTGACACAAAGATCATTGTTCCACTCAGGTATTCCGAGTGGGTAGCCAACTTAGTTCCAGTCAAGAATAAGAACGATGAAATTAGACTCTGCGTGGATTTCAGGAATCTAAACAAATCATCCCTTAAAGACAATTATCCACTCCCTAAAATGGATCACGTTCTGGAAAAAGTGGTCGGGGCTAACATAATGTCTATGATTGATGGATTTTCAGGATACAATCAAATTGCAGTCCACGAAGATAATAAAGAAAAAACCACATTTACCACTCCATGGGGTACTTTCATGTACGATAAAATGCCTTTCGGTATGATGATTGCAGTGGCCACTTTCCAACGAGAAATGGACATTGCCTTTGTCAGTGAGAGAGATAAGTTTGTCATCATTTATCTTGATGATTTAACTATTTTTTCTAACTCAGATGCAGAGCACCTGGTACACCTCAAACAGATGTTCGAGAAATGCCGAAAATTCGGTTTGTCACTCAACCCTAAGAAATATCATTTTTCAATGCAAGAAAGTAAACTCTTGGGCCACATAGTATCTAGAGAAGGAATCAAAATCGACCCTAAAATAATTGAATCTATAGATACGATAAATATTCCTAGGAACAGAAAGCAAATCCAGTCTTTTTTAAGAAAAATAATTTTTTTAAGAAGATTCATTCCAAACTTCGTTGAAATCGTTAAATCGATTACAGATCTACTCAAGAAAGACAATGAGATCAAATGGACAACCGAAGCTAAAGCATCCTTCGAACATATCAAGAAGGTGATAGGAGAAGCACCGGTGCTGGCCAGCCCAAACTACATGAAAGAGTTCATGATTTTTTCATTCACGTTCGAACATATTGTCGCAATTGTGCTCTTACAGAAGAACGATGAAGGTTTCGAGCAACCAATAATATTTCTCAGCAAAAGTCTCAGAGATGCCGAACTGAAATATGATATACTGGAAAAAAAGGCATATGCAATGGTGAAATCCCTCAAGGCTTTCAGGATTTACGTACTGCATTCCAAAGTAATTGGCTACGTGTCAGCTAGCTCTATTAAAGATATATTGGTTCAACCAGATAGTGACAGAAAGAGAGGGCGATGGCTGGCCAAGATTCAAGAATTTGATCTTGAAGTAAAACCGACCAAGTTTATCAAAATTCAAGGCCTGGAAAAACTATTGGCTGAATCTAACTTCAGGGCACTCAGGATAAATCATCTGCAAACTTACGGTGACCTTACAGATCTAGAATAATTTGATAATCATACACCTGCGACTCAGATGCACGGAAATTTGTCTTCCTCAGCTTGGTATGGCAATATTGTTTCATACCTCTTGACTCTTTAGTGCCCAAGTGATATGACTCCTTGCAAAGCAAGAACGTTGAAGTTGCACGCGGTAAAATATTGCATTTTTGATAGCCAACTGTATTGGAAGGATCCTCTAGATTTTTTGTTGAGTTGCTTAGTAGAATCTAAAACGAAGAATGTCATAAATGAGTTTCAAGAAGGGGTATGTGGAGGACACCACACTTGAAGGGAAACGACCTATAAGCTCCTAAGAGCTGGATATTATTGGCTGAAATTATTTACTGATGTGAATAATAAAGTCAGACTCTGTAACTCCTGTCAACTATTCTCAGACAAGCAAAAGCTCCCCACATTACCCTTAATTCCAATCAAAACGGAAGCTCCATTCCAGCAATGGGGCCTGGATTTCATTGGCGAGATCCATCCACAATCTAGTGCACAACATAAATGGATTTTAATCGCCATGGAATATTTCACTAAATGGGTGGAATCCATTCCGACACGAAATGCTACAGACGCAGTGGTGATCAATTTCTTAGAAGAAAACATTTTATCGAGATTCGGTTGTCCTCAGAAGATAGTTACTGATAATTCCCAAGCTTTCAAATCCATGGCAATGGTTAGTTTTTGTCAAAAGTATAACATTGTACTAGGACATTCCATGGCCTACTATCCTCGGGGCAACGGATTAGTTGAATCATCAAATAAGAGCTTGATCACTATCATTCAAAAGGTGCTGACTGGAAATAAGAAATCCTAGCATGTCCATTTGAAATATGCTTTGTGGGAAAATCAAATTGGCACTAAGAAATAAATCGGAATGTATACTTTCCAAATGGTGTATTTCACTGAAGTGGTCCTCCCCATAAATCTCTCTCTTCCCATGATGAATATTTGGAAAGATGCGAAGGAAGAGCCAAACGATGTTACCAAGAGAATAAACCAGTTAATTGAAGTCCAGCAAAATAGGGCTGAAGTGGATTAGAAACTTCAGAAATATCAAGATAACATGAAAGCCATGTTTGATAAAAAATCTAAAGATAGGGAATTTCTCCCTGGTGACCTAGTTTTGAAGTGGGATGCCAGAAAGGAAGACGTAGGAAAGAACGACAAGTTTGATCACATCTGGTTTGGACCTTTCAAGATCATCGCTTCTGAAGGAAAGAATTAGTTCTTATTAGAAAACCTTGATGGGAAGATCCTTAATGCCCCTATAAACGAGAGTTACCTAAAGCATTTCATGCAATGAACACGTTCCAAATCCCCATTGTATATATTGATTTGAGTTTTATGTTTTAGTTTGCAATTTTTTGTTTCTTTGGTAAGTTTTTACATTCACTGTAAATAGACTAGGTTTGTTGATTTCATAAAAACACAAATGTAAAAAACGAGTAACACCTATCGTTTATTTTTCTTCAAAAGTTTCAGGCATTTATCATGTTTATTTTTATGCATAATACTTGTTGATAGTTAAGAGATAAGGACGTATCAGAAACCAACACTCACTTTTCAAAACATTGGCTTTCTCTCAAAACATGTGATAAATAAATGGCTTACTTGGTTGAAAATATAAAAAAAAAAAATCTGAGGTATGAGCTTCTACCCTACTGACCCAAGATAAATTTTCAAGGGGATCTCACTAAATATGAAAGAAGTCTCATCCATATAATTATTTTCACCAGATCAACAACCAGAGGAATATAAGAATTATAGCCTAATCCTAAAAGTCTTCTCTGAGTTTTAATAAAATAAAAATAAAAATAAAAAATGAAATAAAATTTATAAAAGAGAAAATAAGAATAAAAAGACCTTAAAGAAAATACGAGAATCAATGAACAAGCTTGTGTGGGATTGACCTTGTTCGCAACAAAACATTTGAATATTCTTTCTGTTTTATCCTGCCTGTCCTCAAATTTTATTTTCCTATGATTCTCAATACCTCTCCCTGGTCTTCATAGAGAGAAAAGACTTCACCTTAACTCTGAAAACTCAGAAACATGTCTTCAAAATAATGTTAGGCGAAAATGTATACATCCCTTTCAACTTAACTGAAAGAAAGTATGTTTAGGTTAATCCTAATAACTTTAGCTCTCTTATATAGTTTTAAACTGACTAGTTCGCTCAAGGTTGATCACTAAATTTAAAATCCCTTTTAAAATCTTCTCGATAGGTGAAGAAGTATTGAAGATTGAAAGAAAATTAATTTTAGAGTGTACTAAAAAATTATGACAGACTTTTCCTTGAATATCTTAAACAAATATCATCCCTTGTATATTACATACAGATTGATTTCGCCCACTTCATGTATTAAAATATAAGATAGATGGTGAAAGGATATTCATAAAATGATTGCCCCCATCTAGTCCAAGGAAAATTGTGAAAGGAAATTCAGGAAATCGATTGCCCCCATTTTGCCCAAAAGAAAGAGATGATGAAAGGAAATTCATTAAATATTGCCCTCATCTCAGCATTTAAATGCTAAATCACTTATTGAAGTGGTGAAAGGAAATTCAATGGATGAAGTAGATAACTTCACCGGGGTACTGAACAGGCTCGCTAGCAGTGAAGCAATGTCTATGATATCTGTATGGTTGTCATATGTGTCTACATGATATGCTCTGACATATAATTCTTTTTCAGTAATATTTACATTCTTAACCAACGAGGAATCTCCTTAAGAAAATATGACACATATACTTAACCTTGATGCAAAAAGCTTGATATTTCTGCTAAAGTTGCTTTGATTATCTTAATTAAATCCAAACACAATTTTAAGAAAGAGGAATTTCAAATAGCCTAACTGAAGGTCATGATTCGATGTGTTTTAAAGGTTTTCTAAGTTCGGTCGAAACTCCTTTTCTCAATATGATCCTTTTCCGAATGTGTTTCACATAAATGAAATAATGACTCCATTTACCCAATAAAGGCACTTGGTCTACTGTTCTTCTACGTCTCGCAGGGAGACATGATCCCTAGATGGAGCCTATGTTGGAACACATATATATTTCTAAACTTTAGACTTTAAATATTTTTCTTTCCCAGTTAAAATAAGAATAAAGCGCACTTGATTCTCACCATTGATGAAGTTTTTCATTTGATCGAACGATCCTTTTTCCCCAAGTTCTTTGGAGCCGCTTGATTATTAAAAGGTCAAACCCCTAGAGAATACTTCAAAGTTTTTTACTTCAGGTGTTTCAACATGCCTCACCTTCAGAGTCCTGATACACAAAAAGTATTCGACAGATCCTAGTCACCATATACATGTATACCTTCCTAAGCTTTAACACGTCACCGCGGGAAGTGGCCCTTCGGGAAAATGACAGAGATCTAACTTGTAAATCTACGAAATGTGAAGTCCCAAAATATTAAACCTTGGTTAAATAAACTAATCTCGATTAAAGGTTAATTAATAACTTTGCACATTCGGAGTTTGGATATTCAACATACATCGCATTATGAATTCACGAAATCCGAACTCTCGAAATACCGTAAAAACTAAACAAGGTTAATTTAAGATTGAAGACAGTTAGAGAATAATTAATCACTTCATGGTTTCAAGCTTCGAAGATCACATATCGAGCTATTATCGTATATCCCGAGGTTTGAAAGCCCGAAAATAATTAAGGTTAAACGTGATTAGTTAATGGCCTAAACACTATTATATCATGTTAATCTTTCGTTAAATTGTAGTCGGGTAAATTCAAATATTATTTCACATACCCCGATCACGAACCAACAACCATTAATGTCATTAATAATCGATCTTTGGAAATGATTTCAAATAAGATCTCAGAACACCGCCTAAATCTTTTCATTAAGGAAAGTGAATACATTGTCAATAAAGGTATACACAAATTGATGCACTTAAGGTGAAAAGGATATTGAATTCTGAATTCCATTTGTGTTTTCACAAGAGCAAGATTTAGCAAGATAAGAAGTTTTGCGCATTTCCTGTAACAGGTAACACAGTGCTGAGTTTTCCACTATCATGGCTCTGCAGAAAATGGTTAAAGCGATTGGTGAGAGCTCGAGCCAAAACACATACGTCCTCTCAGACACATCGCCGAGAGCTATAGATACCATGAAAACCTGGACGCAGGTATTTGATATCCTACAATATGAGCTAATCAACTGTCCAAAGATTCATACTATGAGGGGACAAAAACTCAGCCAACGAAGCTCAAATACGTAGCCCAATCAGAGCTACATAAAATAGCCACGCAGCCGAGGCTCATGTCGTATAATGACATGATAGGTTGGGCCCTAGAGAACATCAACGTCTCGACTAGGACCATCCACGAATCACAGAAAGTTGTTGTTGGATCTTTCCGACCAGAACATATACAGGCGATGTACAAACTATCCCCAACATTTAAACATAGTTATAATGTCTCTTTCTTAAAAGAGTTTGATGAAAAAGAGTGCACACAAGGTGTAAAGAATTACCCTGACTTGATCAAGAATTGGTGGGCACACCCTGAGAAATTCAAAGCAGACACCCATGGTATATATTCCACTGCATCATTAGACATTCATATGATGTATGTGGCCATGATTCTATGTAGACTTTTTGGGAAAGAAAACCCTGCTCACTTCATGTTATCATGGGTACCGATCATGCATGAAGTTACAAAGGGTTTTTCTTTCAATTGGGCCAAGATATTATCAGGCAGTTTGGCCAAGGAAATCATAGAATATCAGTCATTGAAATCCAAAGGAAGACCTGCCCCATTTTACATGTCGGCATACCTTATGGACGTCATTTTTTTTATGACGTTGTTTCCTTTGATGGGTTGGAGCTGGACTCCGACCAACGTTGAACCAATACACTTCTAATATTCCAAGCTGTGGGAGGATAAATTAAAGAATTTATTCTATGAAATATGAAACTATGTGGTGGTGCCAATTCATATTGGTATATACGGTTGCCCACCTCCCAGGATTTCAGACCAGATGGTGGCCAACTTGGAAAAATTAGCGGATTGGTACATTGAGGAACACTTCTCTTATATCAGGGTTTTTGGATGTTCCAATCCTCCGTATGCCTTACCAATGTTTCTACCAGATCGATTGGTGTGCAGAGAGGTAGCACATCAAACAATGCTAGGAGGAATCAATAAAGAGCTAAAGACAATGCATAAAAAAGTGTGGCCCACCTTTCCTTTGCAGGTTGGTACTTTCTCACTGTTAGATTTCAACCACTCAAAGGTAGAGGATGCGACCCTAAAGGACATTAAGATTGTAAACATTGAATTCAATAAACACGATCCCTAGATGATCGTGGGAAATCACATGGATATTTACAATATAAAGAGATACGAGCATGAAGATTCCCCACAGGATGAAATATTCTAAGGAGCAAGATCTTATCAGGAATTGTTGAGCTGAGTCTAAAATTTGGCTCTGGACAAATTAGCCGAGTTCTATAATTTTCAGAGACACCGAAGAAATAGTCTGTCGAAAGTCTTATAGGGAGAAGTCCCGATATCTCCAGCCACACAGAAAGTTGAGACCCAGAATTTAGAAACAAGAAGTTCCAGTAAACAAAACATTCA
>JASDQU010244920.1:94745-119178 GCA_032191745.1 Picea mariana
TGACCTATTGGTACCTTTTGAAAGATTGACCTTATCAAACCTATTCAAATTATTGTCCCATCAGACCACTTCAAAATATTGGCTTATCGAGCCCCTTTCAAAGATTGACCTATTCAACCCTTTTGAATAATATTCTACCCAATTCAAACAAAAATCCATCGGGCCCTTTTTAAAGATTGGCCTGATGCCAAGTGAAAGGCCATTAGCACAAAATTCATTGGGCCACTTTGAAATATCTCTTTGACCTTTGAAAAAACGAATAGAAGACTAAAATGACCACCTAAGTTAACACTTTGTTCTTAATCCAATGACCACAAACTTCCTACAAGGTCCACAGGTTCCAAACAACACTCGCTCAACACTATGTTAGCATTTTTCCTTTGGCCATGCCAACCTATAAGGGTTCTTCAAATTAATCATGGTCATCACCACTCATCTTTGAAGGCACACCATGATATCAAATGCATAATGAAAACTCAAACTCAATAACTCTAAGTAGTTTGAATTATAAAGGCATGCAATCTAACAATGCAACAATCCTGCATGTAGACATCATACATTCATGAATTCACTTTCCAGATTCAAACATAAGTTGATCGCAAGCTTAATTGTAGAATTATAAATATGAATTCAAATACATGGATGGAACACTTATCTTTTGAATAAGTTGGTCCAAGGAAATTGGTTTCCTATGAGCAATTTTCCACCCAACCATAGACACTCACTATGGATTCCAACTCCATGTTGGGCTATGAGGCCACCAAGATAAAGGAAACTAGTCTAAGGCACTCAAGTCACTCACCTAACCCAATCGCTCTCAGGCTCAACTAGTGTGTTTGTTACAATATTTTTCCCATGTGACCTTGGGTCATGTCACAACAGAGCGAGACCATATGTAAAAGACAAAACCTACCCTCACACACAACAATGCTATGAGAAAATAACTACTTTGAGGAGAGAAAGAGAGAAGGAGAGGCCTCACACCTTGTATCCTATGTCTGATGTCCATCCTCGCACTCCACCTTTGATGTTGTTCTTGATCTCTATTGGTATCAACTTGCAAAAAGAGACCAAGTCTATGCTGCAACAAGGTAGTTATGAATTCAAATTATACATATAATGTGCAAAAATTCAAGTGTATGTAGTAAATTAAATTATATCAATAGATTGAAATCAATTTACACATGCACGGAGGGAAAGTTAAATATTTTATTGAAAATGGTAAAAGTGGGTAGTTACAACTTGACTCGAACTATCGAGACTACCTCGAAGCCAATCGCCCAAGTCCCTCCACTGGTCCTTCAAGCATCAACTTGGAAAGATGGCCCTTCTTCGAATGATCCAAAAGGGATAGGAACATACCCTATGGTCATATAAGGGAGAAGAAGGAGTACTAGAAAGAAAGCTCCAGAACAAAGGGATGTTACTCAGAGGATCAAGGAAAATAGGGAAGCCTGCAAATTCGTCAGCATAATCTTGCACCTAGGTTGTCCTCCTCATCTATGCCCTCAAAGGTTCCTTCATACCATCCTCAAAGGTTTGAGGTGGTTGAATTTTGTTGTTTATGGGCCCAAGTGAGTTTGGGAACAAGCCCAACCGAAAAAACCCACCCAAAAATGTGGAATATTTTATTTTTTCATATTTTTTTAGGGCATTTGTGAGTTGTAAACTAGCAAGGCATGGACATTCAAGGTTTGCACATGGGTGACTCGTGAATGATAACAAAAATGTTGTTTTTTTATATGATTTTGATGCAGGAGGATGGGATTTAAGTTTGCAAGCTAGGGAAAATGACTAAGCCATCTCACAAATGCAATTGTTGTGGCAATTTGTGGTATAATAGATGTCCCCTAATATGTGAGGTCATAAAGGAAATTGATGGTTGAAATACATTATAAATCTGAGAAGTGAGGATGCAATGAAGTAGATCTAATCAAATTTATCGAACAACCGATCCAAGAACAGAAACCTTCAGTAGAAATCAAGAGTATTCTCTTCCCAAGTTCGACATACCCATGCTCAGGAGTGATGTAAGCATGACCGCCAAATCAAGTACACTACGGATCCATGGAATATATGAAAGTATGATTGATATCCATGGCCACAAACAATGCACAATGGATCCATGTGATATATATAAAGTAGCAATCATGGTAACGAGGAATACATAGTGGATCCATGTTGAGGACCCTTCTGAGTCTTTAATTGCATAGTGTGTACATCCGAGGAATGAGTTGTGGGAGTGGTTGAGCCAGTGGTCGGACCAGCCGCAGTTTGTTGAATTGACAATTGTTACATCTTGTTGCAATCCATATATGTGGCTTTACTTTGAGAGGAACCAACATTTCCATCAACATGTGGTCTTGACTTCAGTTTCGATAAGTCGAGAGTTGACCGATGTACGTTAAGCATGATCTCATAGAGCATTCTCGATTGGGATTAAATCAACTCTAATTGTTGTGCTCTAAATATTGCCTTCTCTTCTGTAAACACTCCTGAAGTGGCTACATCCTTAGAAATATAAAGAAGCAACAACTTAAGGAACCATTCTAAGAGAAACTCTGGTGAAATCGTGGCTTTAATCAAACTCTTTCATCACCTCCATTCCTGAATATGATCAGAAATGTGTGTAGGCTTATCTTGTTCAAAGTTGACCAAAAGCTATGTATCGGCATCATACCAAATAGGGAGTTGGAAGTGGTTGAGAAAAACCATGGTGATATCACCAAACATTGCGTACTTGGACCTCTCTAGTTCTATATACCAATTTGCGGTGACCCCAGTGAGGGTGCTCTAGAAAAATTGTAACCGGATTGAGTCGTCATTTAATGCATTACACGAGCACCACAAGTGAAACATAGTTATGTGGTCATGTGGGTCTTCACCACTCTTTCCTTCGAACTTTGGTATGTCAGAGGGTAGTTTGGTGGGGACCGCAGGCCAACTCGGTCATGACGAGTCGGCTCATTCATCAACTTAGAAAAATCTGGCAAATGAAGAGTTGCCAAAAAAGGTAGCCTAGTTCATGTCATCGACTGATTAGCAGCTTGAACAGAAGGTCATGGATTGTAACTAGCACCAGATTGCTAGGAAGAGTTTTTCAATGGACCAAAGTTTTGGGTGAAACCTTCTTGACTCTTGTTGAACGAAGGATAACCTCCACCCATTTGATTCCCAGATGGAAAAACAAGGTTTCCCCTTGTTGGCCCCCTTTGTGAAGGAACTTGTCCTTGCATGGGGTTATACTGACTGAGAAAGGGGTTGCCCCTTGAAAACATCCCTTGCAGAGGGAAGGACACTTGCATGGGATTCCACTGGGCTTGGAAGGGGTTACCCCCTGTTGACATTATAGATGTGGTAAAAGGATTACTCCCGAATCCACCATATAATGTGAACATAGTGGAAGTGGATGCCATGCTAGTGACACTTGTAGAAGTGCCCCAGCCCCCGAAGGGGTTAGGACTGGAATATAGGAAAACCCCACTCCCAACAAATGGGAACAATGGAGGAATATGACCCCCACCCCAAGGGATTGCTTGGTATGGAATTAAAAAACTCCCCACACCAATATTAGAAACTTGGGACGTCAATTGGGAGCTAGTCAATGTGTTAAGCATGCCCATAAATGACATACCAAAATAGAAAGTGTTTGTTGTCAATGACAATGACATGGATGCACTCATACAAAGAGTGGAACCAATGACCAATGGAACAATGTTGTTGATTGGAGCGACTATGATGCAATTAACCACACTAGTCGTTGTGTTAGACATACAAGGAGGAAAGATATCGTTGGTGACTATTGTCGAAGTGGGAGTTGTGGGGACTCCCGATCCAGACACTTGTGGATTTTCGTCCATAATGTCCCATTGAAGAGGGATACTATCGATAAAGTTTGATCTAGGAGGCGGATATTGCACCACAGGTGATAGGAAAGTTATGTTTAGTAGAGGGTTAAATGTTGGAGCATATTCTTCAGCTCTGAGATGTTCAATAGTTACAACCTCCAGTTTTGAAGCATTAACTTTTGAGGGTTCCATAACTGATATCTCAACTGGACCAGTCAGTACAAAAGCACCAAATTGATCAAGACGACATCTTAGTGGAGGCGGGGGAAAATTATTTCTAACTTCTTCTTTTGGTGGAAGACCTTGAATTCTCCTCAATCTATGGGGTAATAGATCAACCACTTTTAGTTGTCAGCTCTAGGTCACTATGCATACGCCTTCTTAAAGCAATCTATGATCACCAAGCACACAACTAAAAAAATCCTAAAGGCAACAACAAACACAAACTACTTTGTCAATATCCTGGCTCAGGTGGATTAGGTCTTGAAACCGAAACAGTGACGAAGTAAGGAAGGGACATTCCAGATGAATGCATGGGTTGATTAAGTTCCGTGGACCAACAAACGAAGGAATGAGAAGCAGTTGTATTGACCTCCATTGACCATCCTTATCTCGTGCAAGTACCCATGCTTCGCGGGGCACCCTCTAGAAGCACTGAAAAGTGTGATACAAAATCTGCCCTAGGTACCACGGTAAACCCCCATAGGCACCTCTAAAATCCCTAGGAAGAGAAACTATAGTTACCAATTTGCAGTCAACGTTCAGGGGAACAATAGATAGTCGAGATCAAATGTGTGGGCATGGTAACAAATATTGAAGCCTCAAAAGAACTGCCTCTCATGGAGGTATGGGTACCAACGAAACCCCCAATATAAGATCTTTCCATTATGCTCGGTTAATTTTTGGAGGGGAAACCGCTAGGCTCTCCCTTATGCAACCTTGTGCTTAGATCCAGTGTGAGAGGAGTTTCCTAGACACACCTATACAATAGTTGGATTTTACACTCCCTATCTAAGGTTCCTAAGTTTAATTTATGTCCTTGGAGAAATTTACTCTCCAACCTAAGACAAGGTCCTAACTTACACTTGCTTGTGTATTCTATTGGAACGAAAAATGTTTAATAAGTTTTATTTAGCATTCATTTTGTTGGTTGTTACTTACTTAGAAGGGTTATGAATGAAACTTAGATGATGTTTTGACATAACCAAAGAAAAACACTTTAAGAACACAAAGAAAAATTGTGGTTTCTTCACTAAAAATTAGAAATGCTAACAACACTTCAGATGAAAACAAACTCTTTTCTTTTATACTTTTGAAAATGAAAGCAATATACTTTTCTTGTATGCAATATTTCAAATCACTTTGGAATGCAACCCAACAAACTCTTTTGAAGGCAATGCAAAACAAAATTCAAAAACTTTGCAAACAAGATTTCTTTTCTTTTATGGAAGGCTACAATAACCAAAAGCAACAAATGTCAAAGCAAACATAATGCCTAAATACCTGAGTGCTAGTAAGCAAGACTCTTTTCTTGAAAATTTCAAAGGCAAGGGATCAAGAGAAAGGATAACTAACAATCAAGTTGTTTTTGTCTTTTCTGTTACTAAAAGAAATGAAATGCAAATGAGATGCAATTTTTCTTTTTCTTTTATGAACACAGGGGAGAAGGTAAAAAGAAAGAAAGCGAACAATCAAGAATCATTGAAACACAACAATCAAACTGGAAACTCATCCCAACTACACACGACTAACCTTTCGATCAACCTAAAGAACCTTATAACCAAAAGACTAACTTAATCAAAAGCAATATCTTTTTGGATGATTTGAAAGTTTTTAGAGACTTAACACAACAATAAAAAAAAAAAAGCAAACCCAACAGGCTCAGATTGCACTGAAAAACCAAGCTTGATCCTCTAGAACTGAGAGAATGGATTAAAAATAAAGTTCTTACACAAATCCATGACTATGTACACTAGGAATCGTGGATATCCGCAGGTCATACAAAGGCAAAGCGTGAATATCCACGACTCATAAAGGGACAAAGTGTGGATGAGCCAGTAAAACTTGAAGAATAAAAAATCCAATCCAGAAGCCTATAAAACAGGAAAAATTACAGAAATCAAAGACAACACAAGACACCCTAATATTGACCCAAACCAAGACAAGAGATCCCCCGGTATGGTTGCCAATTCTGTTACAGGATTTTCCCCCTGTTACCTTGGGTCATGTCACAACAAAGTGAGACCATATGTAAAAGACATAACCTACCCTCACACACAACAATACTATGAGAAAATAACTACTTTGAGGAGAGAAAGAGAGAAGGAGAGGCCGCACACCTTGTATCCTACGTCTGATGTTGATCCTCACTTTCCACCTTTGATGTTGTTACTGATCTCTACTGGTATCAACCTGCAAAAGGAGACCAAGTCTATGTTGCAACAAGGTAGTTATGAATTCAAATTATACACATAAGGTGCAAAAATTCAAGTATATGAAGTAAACTAACATATATCAACATATAGAAATCAATTTATGTATGTATGAAGGGAAATCAAACTCTTTTATTGAAAACTATAAAAGTGGGTAGTTACAACCTAACTTGAATTTTCGACACTGCCTCGAAGCCAACCACCCAAGTTCCTCCATTGTTCCTTCAAGCATCAACTCAACAAGATGGCCCTTATTCGGATGACCCAAAATGGATAGGAATAGACCATATGGTCATATAAGGGAGAAGAAGGATTATTGGAAAGCAAGTTCCAGAACAAGGGGATGCTACTCAGAGGATCAAGGAAAATAGGGAAGCTTGCAAATTCATCAACATAATCTTGCACCTAGGTTGCCGTCCTCATCCATACCCTCAAAGGTTCCTTTATACCATCCTCAAGGGGTTGAGGTGGTTAAATTTCATTGTTTACAAGCACAGGGGAGTTTGGGAATGAGCCCAACTGAAAAACCTGCCCGAAAATGTGGAATATTTTATTTTTTCATATTTTTTTAGGGTATCTACGAGTTGCAAACTAGAAAGGCATGGACATCCGGAGTTTTAACACAGGTGACTTGTGGATGGAAACAAAAATGTTGTTTTTTAGAAGAGTTTGATGTAGGAGGATGGGATTTAAGTTTGCAAGCTAGGGAAAATGACTAAGCCATCTCACAAATGCAATTGATGTGGCAATTTGTGGTATAGCAGTGTTTACCACATAAAATCTCCAAGCAACCTTCCAACCAACCCATCCATGGCACTCCCTTCCATTTCCCCACAAAATAGAAGGAATGTATTTCCCTTCTCTTCTCAAAAATTTCTCATGAATATTTTTCCATCTAGTGCTCTTTATTGTGTGCAAAAGTAGCCCAATCTATTAATTTCCTTCATGAACAACCCAACATAGCCATATCTTCGCTCTTGAGCACTCAATGAGAAACAATGTAGAAGAAAATGGGAATTTCCTCTCAACCCAACCTTTATACTCCTCTAAAACTTTCCAACTCTCTTCTCAAGTTCATAGTCTTCACTTCATTGGCTCTATCTGGCCACTTACAAGTTCCAATTTTAGTGCCCAACATGAGAACATAGCTCCAGAACTTTAGATGCACATGGGTATGGATAATGGTTCAAGTGGTGGGTAGCACAGATAATGCAAGAGTTTGATTGAGTGTGGAATGAATGAATGGAGGAGTTAATTCAAATTTGCATGAAAGAGAGCGCATGAGAAAACATATGGTTTGAATTTCCTTGAGGTTTGAATTTCTATGGGGATCGAGTCTCTTACACTTCTCATGAATTGTACTCAACCACCACATTCTCATCACTATGGAAGGTGTACATCCCCACCAACGACCTCCTACGTTCAATGATTGGAGGTTGAGGTTTTTAATAAGGAACATGGTAATAAGGAGAAAGACAAAATTTAGGAAACTTAGGCCACTTGGGTTTAATTATCATCCCTATTGTTCCTGAGATTAAACTTAAGGCTCAAAGAAAAATGTCAGGCATCAGGAATATAAAGGAATGTTTTTAAAAGGTGTTTTTTCTTCTGTTAGTTATATAAGAATTTATCCACAAATGAAATTAATGATAGAACATGACAGAGGTCATATCTCGTTGTCTGAGTCGATTTATAAAATCAGATGATGTGGGAGAAACTTATAAAACTGTTAAACAAAATGAGGCATCAATGAAAGATGAATCTCACCTTATTCGCAGGAGAAGAAAATAAAGAATACACCCTTGAAAGGATATAAGATACAGTGATCCGAGTAGCTCACATGTCTTGTATTTACTTATAGTGAATACAGAGGAAAAATTGTTTGCTTATCAAATAATTGGTTTAATGTGATTACAGTAGCAGTAGTACTAAATTGCAAACACTCACTTATCAAGGAATAACATAAAGAAAGCTAGAGATATGGAATACAAGAGAAACACATAACTCGAACAACACAAAAGTTGGAATCTCTGTCTACACTTGTATTAATACTCATGAAAGAAGAGTTTTCTCTAATACATTCGGCAAGAAGCAGCCTGTGATAAGTCTTTAATCTATGTATTTATACAAAATGGTCTCAACCTAACAGTTGGACTCCCCATGGTTTTAAAAATGACAAATATTACAATATGCAAAACTCAAAGGTTCGTTAAGCATTTCCTCGGTCTATTCGTCTGCAGGCAGCGGCGTTTCTTATCCATATCCTCCAGCTAGGAAACCAGTTGGCATCTAATCATGACCCATGTGAATGGCGCGTACAGGTCGTCTCACTTGTTTCCAGATGTGTTGGCTTTCCTGTGTTCAACACACTCGATACATCTGTTTACTAACTGCACTGCTAACCTGGATGGTTTTGTTGTGTCATTTGCCTCGAAAATATACAGCTTCTTTTCAATATGAGGTAACCTATCCTGTATTTTCCTTGCTTCCAAAGATATATTTTGTAGCTTTAAACTGGGATTTACTATCCACTTGTTAATCTAGATAAGGTCAATTTGTTTCAATTGTTGGATAGTCGTCTGGGCTTCTTCTATGCTTGTCTTAGAATTTAGTTGATTTTTCGTTATGTCAATTTGCCCCAGGGCCTCGGAGATACTATCTCTTTCAACTTCCAGTAACCCTTTGTCAAGTGACGACAATGCTTCTTCACAAGATTTATTCACCTCCCTGGCTAATCTTTTCCTTTCAACCAGATTTGTTTCCTAGGTCTTCAGGATTATGTCACCTTGGGTTTGCTCGAAAAGAGACAATCGAGGGACCTCTGCTACTTCATATTTTGTTGCTATTAAAATGGCCTTCTGGAACATAGCTCAAGTTGCAGTGGCTTCTCTCTCCTTAATGTAAATGTTATTTAGAGAAAGGTTTTCCACTCGATAACAACTTTGAATAGCTTCTACTTTCGTAAAAATGTTCTACTGGGCTAATTCCAGCTTTTCGTGCACCTCCAACGCCTGAGCTTGGAAATTTGCCATCTCCACTATTATAACTTCAGCTAAATCTATCTTGGCCTGAAGTTGTAGAAGAAATATTTTGCTTTATGCTCCCACAACTTGGAGTGATAGAAATGTATGGGTTCAGCGCTGGTCAAAGTCTAGCTCCAGCTCATCAAAGGGAATGACATCATAAAACAAATGGCATCCATAATGTATGCCGACATATAGAAAGGGGTGGGATTCCCTTTGGCTTTCAACGATAGATACTTTGTGATTTCCTTGGCCAAACTGTCCGATAATATCTTGGCCCAATTGAAAGAAAAACCTTCTGCAACTTCATGCATGAATGGTACCCATGGTAACAGGAAATGAGTAGAGTTTTCTTTCACGAAAAGTATACATAACATCATGGCCACATACATCATATGGACGTCTAATGATGTAGTGGCATATATGCCATTAGTGTTTGCTCTGAATTTCTCAGGGTGTGCCCACGAGTCCTTGATTAAGTCAGGGTATTTCTTTCCACATTGTGTGCACTCTTCTTCGTCGAACTCTATTAGGAAAGCGACATTGTAATTATGTTTGAAAGTTGGGGATAATTTGTACATCACCTGTATATGCTTCGGTCAGAAAGACCAAACAACAACTTTATGTGAATTGTGGATGGTCTTGGTTAAGACGTTAATGTTCTCCATGGCCCAACCTATCATGTCGTTATACGACATGATCCTTGGTCACGCAGCTATTTTATGCAGCTCTAATTGAGCTATATATTTGAGCTTTGTCACCTGAGTTTCGATCACCTCATATCCTGATTCTTCTAGGCAGTTAATCAACTCATGTTCTAGGATATCAAACACCTGCGTCCAGGTTTTCACAGTATCTACAGCTCTCGGCGAGGTGTCTGAGAGGACATTTGTGTTCGAGTTCATGCTTTCACCAGCCGCTTTAGCTATTTTCCATGGATCCATGATAGTAGTAAGATTAGAACTGTGTTACCTGTTGCAGGGAAACACATAAATTTCTTAGTTTGCTAAAACTTGTTGTTTTGTGAGAAATGCAAATTATAATTCAAACTCCAATATCGTTATTCACCTTAAGTGTATCGATTTTATGAATATCTTTATTGACGATGTATTCACTTTCCTTAATGAAGAGATAGAGGCAGTGATCTGCGATCTTATTTGAAATCATTGTCGTAGATCCATTATTAATGCCATTAATGTTTGGTGGTTTGCGATCGGGAATTTGGATGAATGAAATTTGGATTTACCAAGCTACGATTTAGCGAAAAATTAATCATGAGATAATAGTATTTAACCCATTAACTAATCAGATTTAAATTTAAGTCTTTTAAGGTTTTCAAACTTCGGGATATTTGATAATAGCTCGAGATAGGATTCCCGAAACTCGAAATCGTGAAGCGATTAATCATCGGATAATTATCTTTAATTTTAATTAACCCTGCTTAGTGTTTAAGGTATTTCAAGAGTTCGGACTTCGTGAATTTAGAGTATGATGAATGGCGAATATCCAAACTCCGAATGCACAAAGTTACTATTTAACTTTTAATTAGGTTTTAGTTTTTAGGTATTTATCTCTTCGTGCGTCGGCGAATTAACTTTATCGAATTTTTGACAGGTCACTATCCATAGTGATGTGTCAAAGCTTAGGAAGGTATATGTGTATGGTGACTAAGATCCTTTGAACACTTTTTGGACATCGGGACTTTGAAGTTGCTACATGGTGAAACGCCCGAAGCACGAAACTCCGAAACATTCTCTAGTGGCTTGGATTTTTAACAATCAAGCGGCTCCACAAAATTTGAGAAAAAGGGGTCGTTCGATCAATGGGAGGATTTAATCGACGGCAGACCTCATCTGCACCTTAAGGATAAAAATGAAATGGATTTATCATTTGGAAACTGACTTCTGAGATAAAGTAAAAAAGGATAGGATAAAGCTTTTGGGCTTATAATTTTAAATATGTTCCAACATAGGCTCCATTTGGGGATCGCATCTCCTTGCGAGGCGTGGAAGAAAAGTAGACCAAGTGCCTTTATTGGGTTAGTGGAGTCATCAGTGGGATTTTGGGAAACACCTTTGAAAAAATCATATAGAAGGACGTTAGACTTCAACCATGTCTTAGAAGACTTTTCAAAAACTCAATCATTCATCAATCTTGAGTTTAGGCTATTAAAAGTTTCCCCTTTCCTGAAACTGATTTCAGATCTGTTTAAGATAATCAAAACAACCTTAATCGATCTATCAGACTTTGGTTGGTTTTGTTCGCATCAAGGTAAAGTAAATTTAAGAATTTAGTTTAGGGAGTCCCTTATTGGTATAGAATCTAAATCTTGTCGAAAAGAGAACTAGCTACCAGAGTACATTATATACATGTATAACAACCTTGCAGATATCATAGACATTGCTTCACTGCCAGCAAGCCTGTTCAGTACCCTGGTGAAGTTATCTACATTTCCCAATGAATTTCCTTTCACCACTTCAATTTGTGCTTTACTGAGATGAGGGAAATCATTTAAATGAATTTCCTTTCATCATCTCTTTGGACAGAATGGGGGCAATCAAATTATGAATTTCCTTTCACCATCTATCTCATATTTTAATATTTTTGAAGTGGGGGCAATCAATTTGTATGCATCGTACAAGGGATGATATCTGTTCATAATTTAGAAACAAAGGTATGTCAACCCACTTTGATTTACTCTGGACTAATCCTCTCCCGACCTTCAAAACACCTTCACCTCAAGGGGAGTTCTTACGGGAGAATTTTTATTTTCCATGGATTTTCTTTGAGTGAAACTAATCAGTTCAAATATGATAGAAGGGCTAAAGTAGTCTGGATTAGCCTAGACATACTTTCTTTCAGTTAAGATCAGAGGAATCATAAATATTTTCGCCCACTCTTGTTTTAAAGATTTGGTTTTTTAAGCTTGGTGAGTCAAGGCGAAATCTTTCTTTTTGTGAAGATTTAAGGTCAGGGAGTGCACCACTTCAATTTGTGCTTTAATGAGATGAGGGAAATCATTTAAATGAATTTCCTTCCATCATCTCTTTGGACAGAATGGGGGCAATCAAATTATGAATTTCCTTTCACCATCTGTCTCATATTTTAATATTTCTGAAGTGGGGGCAATCAATTTGTATGCATCATGCAAGGGATGATATCTGTTCATAATTTAGCAATGAAGGTCTATCAACCCACTTTGATTTACTCTGGACTAATCCTCTCTTGACCTTCAAAACACCTTCACCTCAAGGGGAGTTCTTATAGGAGAATTTTTATTTTCCACGGATTTTCCTTGAGTGAAACTAATCAGTTCAAATATGATAGAAGGGCTAAAGTAGTCTGGATTAGCCTAGACATACTTTCTTTCAGTTAAGATCAAAGGAATCATAAATATTTTCACCCACTCTTGTTTTAAAGATTTGGTTTTTAAAACAAGAGTGGGTGAAAATCAGGATAAAATAAAAGCTTTCAAGATATGAGTCAAGGCGAAATCTTTCTTTCTGTGAAGATTTAAGGCGAGGGAGTGCAAATCAGGATAAAATAAAATCTTTCAGATATGCTAGATGGGAATAGAACGAGGAGTCAGAGGTTTTGAAAGTGACTTTATTTCCACCTAAGCCTACTTCTTGATCATCAAGCTTCTTTTGTTTTTATTTTCTTTTGATTCGGATGTCTAGAAATCTATATCTTTTTAATCTCTGATCAAGTGACTATTTTTCACACGAGTACAACCCTATTAAGACTTCATAGGATATTATTTTTAGCATTTTGGTCCGAAGAATAAATATAGAAGTTCATACCTTGAATTTCATTTGTATTTTCAACCAAAACATTTATTAATTCATCACCTGTTTCGAGAGAAAACAAATATTCTGAAAACTAAGCGTTATATTGCAATACCTCCTTATTTTCCATCTGATAAATAAAATTCTGCAAAGAGGAAATAATCAGAGAATTCTGCAACATAGAAATGATATGCAGTACATATATTTATTTTTTCTTTTCGGGATAATAAAATAAAACTAGGTTTATTTAAAAGTACAACTTAGATAATCTATGGAAAGGGACAAAAATGTGAAAGCAATCAAAAATCAAACCAGTATATACAGTGGTGTGGTAGAACATGTTTATTGCATGAAGTGTTTTAGATAGCACCCATTGATAAGGGCATCAAACATTTTTCCATCTAAATTCTCTAGTAGAAAATAATTCTTCCTCTCTGTAGATGCAATCCTGAATGGTCCAAACCAGAGATTATCAAACTTGTCGTGTTTACCTGCATCTTCTTTCCCGGCATCCCATTTCAAAACTAAATCGCCAGGAAGAAATTCCTTGTCTTTTGCCTTTTTGTCGAAAAGGGATTTCATATTATCTTGATATTTTTGAAGTCTGTTGTCGAGTTCAACCCTGTTTTGTTGGACTTCGATTATTTGGTTTATCCTCCTTGTCACATCATTCAGCTCTTTGTTCACGTCTTTCCACGGCTTCATTACTAGAAGAGCTAGATTAATAGGGAGAACAACATCGGTGCCGTAAACCATTTGGAAAGGGGACATACCTATTGATTTCTTAGTGCCGGTCTGGTTTTCCCACAGGGCGTACTTTAGGTGAACATGTCAAGCCTTCTTGTTCTTCGTTAATACTTTCTTGACTATATTCATCAAGATTTTGTTGGACGTTTCGACCAACCCATTGCCCTGGGGGTAATAAGCTGTAGAATGCCCCAATACAATGTTGTATTTTTGACAAAATCTTATCATCGCCATAGATTTGAAATCTTGGGCATTATCTGTAACTATTTTCTGGGGACAGTCAAATCTGGATAGGATGTTCTCCTCCAAAAAAATAATAACTATCGAATCTGTGGCATTTCGAGTTGGAATGGCTTCCACCCATTTCGTGAAATAATATGTAGTAGTTAAAATCAACTTATGTTGGGCACTCGACTGTGGGCGAATTTCTCTGATGAAGACCAGGCCCCATTGTTGAAAAGGAGCCTCTGTATTGACTGGGACCAAAGGTAGTGCGAGGATTTTTTGCTTGCCAGAGAACAATTGGTAAGGGTTGCAGGTTCCAACTTTAGCATTCACGTCAGTAAATATCTTTGGCCAGTAATATCCATCTCTTAAGATCTTGTAGGCCGTGGCCCTCTAGGCGTGATGCCCTCCGCATATCCCTTTGTTAAATTCATTTATGACATCCTTTGTTTCAGGTTTCGTTAAACAATGTAGCAAGAAACCTAGGGGGTATTTCCAGTGCAATTGTCCTTCGATAATACAGTACTTAACTGCATGTTGTTTTAATGTCCTTGCCTTTGATGGATTCATATTGCTCGGGCACTAAAAAGTGAGGAGCTATGCAACGATATCGCGGTACCATTCAGAGGAAGAAAATTTATCTTCGATATGAACCGCAGAGGTTTGATCATCAAGTTCTCCTATGTCTGGAATAGACCCCTGGGAGTCTAGGTGGCTTATCCTGAGTGCTATGAAATTCGACTCAGCAAATAATTTTTTCGGGCCTTGACCTTTAACCAGTTTAGTCGGTTTAACCTCTAGATCAAACTCTTGAATTTTGGCTAACCACCAACCTCTCCTACCGTCATTGTCTGGCTGTACCAATATATCTTTGAAAGAGCTTATCGACACATATGCGATTATTCTGGAGTGCAGTACGTATGTTCTAAAAGATTTAAGGGCTTTCACCATCGTGTAGGCTTGTTTTTCTAGTATGTCGTATCTAGTTTCAGCGTCTCTGAGACTTTTGCTGAAAAAGCTATCGGTTGTTCGAAACCTTCTTCGTTCTTTTGTAGGACTACAACTGGGATAATATGTTCAGATGTGAAAGAGAAGATATGGAATTCTTTAGTATAGTCAGGACTAGCCAGTATCGGAGCTTCGCTTATAGATCTTTTAATTCGCTCGAATGATGCTTTATCTTCGACAGTCCATTTGATCTCACTATCTTTCTTCAGCATATCTGTAATTAATTTGACAAGTTCAGTGAAGTTAGGGATAAACCTTCTCAAAAAAATTATTTTTCCTAAAAAGGATTGAATTTTCTTTTTATTTCTAGGAACTTTTATTGTGTCAATAGCCTCGATTCGCTTGGGATTGACCTTTATTCCATCTTTCGAAACTATATGGCCTAGAAGCTTGCCTTCTTGCATAAAAAAATGAGATTTTTTAGGGTTTAGAGACAAACCAAATTTTCTACATTTTTCAAAGGTTTGTTTGAGATGGACCAAATGTTTTGCATCAGAATTCGAGAAGAAAGTTAGATCATCCAAGTAAATAACAACAAACTTATCCCTCTCACGGATAAAATCTATGTCCATTTCTCTTTGGAAGGTGGTCTCTGCATTCATCAAACCAAATGGCATTTTGTCATACATGAAAGTCCCCCATGGAGTAGTGAATGCAGTTTTTACTTTATCATCTTCGTGGAAAACAATTTGGTTATAACCTAAAAAACTGCCAATCATTGACATTCTTTTAGCTCCTACTACTTTTTCCAGGACATGGTCCATTTTTGGCAGCAGGTAGTTATCTTTCAGGGATGACCAATTTAAATTTATGAAATCTATGCAAGCCTAATTTCTCCACTTTTCTTCCTGACAGGTATTAGATTTTCTACCCATTCAAAATATCTGAGTGGAACAATAATCTTTGCGTCAAGAAGTTTCTTGACCTCTCTTTCTATTACAGGTAAGAGGATAGGATTGATCTATCTCAAATTTTGTCTAAAAGGTTTGATACCATGTTTCAAAGGAATCTTATGTTCAATCACAGAGGTATTGTAAGTTTTTAAATCGTCATATGAGTAGGAAAAAACATCTTTGAAATTTTTAAGCAATTCGACATATTTACTTTTCACCTGAGCTAGAAGGTATTTAGATAACTTGAATATCTTAGGTTCTTCTTTAGTTCCTATGTCACGGACTTCCACCTCCTCGGGCTGAGGGCATAGGGTAGATTTCAAGGGTATGCCATACTTGCCAAACAACCTTTCCAAGGGTATCAGACCTCTGGGGATATGATTATTCTTTAGTACAAGCATTCTGTGATTCACGATCTTATCCTGAAACTTTTCAGAATCTTCTCCTTCCTGCATGATCTAGATGGGATCGTTCTGGTTTTCTTGATCTATATGGGTCTTGGAGAATTCATCGACCATCTCTAAAAATTGTTTGATTTGTTCTTCATCTTCAAATACCTGCCAGTGTTGCACATTATTTGGGATTGATGGTCTGTGTCTCATCTCTATATGATACTTTATTTTTGGGACAATAGGAGGCACAAACGTCGTGGCTACTTTGGCCAAGGAATCTGCCTATTGATTTTCCATTCTCGAGATGTGATGAATGTTGAAAGACGAGAAGAAATTCTCGATTAGATCCCAGGTACAATTCCTGTATTACCTTAGTCTTGAGTGTTTATCTTGATATTGTTGCTTTATTTGCTTTACAATAAGTTCTTCATCACCATAAACTATTAGATCTTCAATTTTTAGATTTTTAGTAGCCTCCAATCCTAAAACCAGAGCCTCATATTCACAGACATTATTAGTATAATCAATATCCCACTGTAATCTATATGAGAAGGGAATGGCATATTCTTCTTCAGGTGCAATGAATAACACTCATGTCCCTGCCCCTTCGCAGGATGAAGCGCCATCAAAAAAAATTTTCCAAATTCCTTTTCTAGTATTTACATTTTTCTGCGTTTTTTTTCCATTTTTTTTGTTTTCTTCTTCTATACAGACATCAAAATCATCATCTAAAGATAAAATATAGTTTCCTAGATCTTGATCAGCAACATAGACTCGATAATTATTTGGGTTTTGAGGGTCACTTACAGTATATGTCAGTCTAGTCTCTCTGTATAATCGAGTCAATTGTCCACCAAAACTCAGGATAGTAGCGCATGTCATGTCTAGTTGAAGCGATACACGAGTTTTGCGCCCCAATACCTGGATAAAAGCATACCATACTTTGTAGGGACGTCAACAACAACTGCATCCATAAGGATGCTCTTAACAGGAACCTGTGCCAGATTCACTACTAGATCCTTGATCATGCCTAGGCACTTAACCTTTCTAGAATCAAAGGAATACAAGTCTCGGTAAGGTCTAGTGATTTCAAGGCCCAACTTTTCCATGATAACTTAAGGCATTAAGTTGTGAGAGGCCCCATAATCTAACATGCAATTATGGAGTAAATGATCATGCACAGTTAATGTAATATAGAAAGGAGCTACAGGATCCTTGGTATTTTCAATGTGCTGACCAAACATAATCATAGGCTTTTCATCTTGTAGATTTATTACATCTTCATGACATTTTTCATCTAAGAAGTTAATCATCTTAGCGATCTGTTTTTTATAAACCAGATTCTTAGTGAGCTCAACCAGGGGCATAGAGATTTTAATTTTATTTATTTTGTTTTCTAAACTAAAACCTCCGACGGTTTTTTTCGCATTCCCTAGTAGAAGCATGTGTTTCTATATTTTATGTTTTCTTAGTTTGTGTTGCTTTAGTTTCAACTCTTTTAGTTTGGGCAGTTTGTCTTTCAACTGTTTGTTTAGTTTGGGCAACTTGTTTTTCAATTGTTTGTTTAGCTACAACTGCCTCATTCGTTTTGTTTCTTAATAGGATCTTTTTTTGTGGGGCACTTGTAGTACTTGTTTCTCTGGGCCTTAGATTATACTTATGTTGAAGTTCGACCATTATGGAGTCGACGATTCCTTGATATGCAGACTCTCCCAGGTTGTTTACACTTTACTCATTTCTAAATAGGGGTTCTTGTTCTAGAGATTTTTCATAGTCCTATCTAGTTTATACAGGAGACGAATCAGAGTATAAAGTATGCTCTTCGAGATTTTGGAGAATTGAAACCTTTGCTTCTGGAGAGGGTGAGGTAGATATAAAATTAACAATAGCGGGTATAGATGAGGTTCTTATATTCAGACAGTTCGAAGTATCAAAAGGGTCAATGTCAATCTTTATTGTGGGTTTGTTAGTTGAGGCCTACGCAGTAGGTGTTTGTTTGAAATTTTCTTCAGGAGTTAATCCTTTGACCAGAACCTTAGTATTAACTTGAGTTTTTTTGGGTTGATACTTCTTACCTGAAGATGAGGTAGTGGACTTGAGGTATCTCTTGGGTTTTAACAACCTTTCGGGATCAGATACGGGCACAGTCTGTTGATCGTTTGGGTTATTCCTGGTATTATTTCGACCGAATGTCAGTTTATCTGTAGTGGAGTTGCCAAGTGAAAGATAAAAATAGCCTTAAATCAATATTCAGTCTTTGTTCACTATTAAAGACAGAATGTTACCTTGTCGTTTTCCCAGGGAAAAATAACTTCGTTTCTCCTTCCTCAACAACGACAGCAAAAAGATGTTGTTCATGAGATTAAACTTAAGGCTCAAAGAAAAATGTTAGGCATCAGGAATATAAAGGAATGTTTTTAAAAGGTGCTTTTTCTTTCATTAGTTATATAAGAATTTATCCTCAAATGAAATTAATGATATAACAGGACAGAGGCTGTATCTCGTTGTCTGAGTCGATTTATAAAATTAGATGATGTGGGGGAAACTTACAAAACTATTAAACAAAATGAGACATCAATGAAAGATGAATCTCACCTTATTCACAGTAGAAGAAAATAAATAATGCACCCTTGAAAGGATATAAGATACATTGATCCGAGTAGCTCACAGGTCTTGCATTTACTTATAATGAATTCAAAGGAAAAATTGTTTGCATATCAAATAACTGGTTTAATGTGATTATAGTAGCAATAGTACTAAATTGCAAACACTCACTTATCAAGGAATAACATAAAGAAAGCTAGAGATATGGAATATAAGAGAAACACATAACTCAAACAACACAAAATTTGGAATCTTTGTCTGTACTTGTATTAAAACTCACGAAAGGAGAGTTTTCTCTATTACATCCGACAAGAAGCAACCCATGATAAGTCTTTAATCTATGTATTTATACAAAATGGTCTCAACCTAACGGTTGGACTCCCCATGGTTTTAAAAATGACAAATATTACAATATGCAAAACTCAAAGGTTCCCTAAGCGTTTCCTCAGTCTATTCGTCTGCAGGCAGTGACGTTTCTTCTCCATATCCTTCAGCTAGGAAACCAGTTGGCATCTAATCATGACCAGTGTGAATGGCGCATGCAGGTCGTCTCACTTGTTTCTAGATGTGTTGGCTTCCCCGTTTTCAACACATTGGATACATTTGTTTACTAACCGCACTACTAACCTGGAAGGTTATGTTGTGTCATTTGCCTTGAAAATATGCAGCTTCTTTTCTATATGAGTTAACCTATCCTGTATTTTCCTTGCTTCCAAAGATATAGTCTGTAGTTTTAAACTAGGATTTACTATCCACTTGTTAATCTGCATAAGGTCGATTGTTTCAATTGTTGGATAGTCGTCTGGGCTTCTTCTATGCTTGTCTTAGAATTTAGTTGATTTTTCTCTATGTCAATCTACCCTAGGGCCTTGGAGATATTATCTTTTTAAACTTCCAGTAACCCTTTGTTGAGTGAAGACAATGCTTCTTCACAAGATTTATTCACCTCCTTGGCTAATCTTTTGCTTTTAGCCAGATTTGTCTCCCAGGTCTTCAGGATTATGTCACCTCGGGTTTGCTCGGAAAGAGACAATCAAGGGACCTCTACTACTTCATCTTTTGTTGCTATTAAAATGGCCTTCTGGAACATAGATCGAGTTGTAGTGGCTTCTCTCTCCTTGATGTAAATGTTATTTAGAGAAAGTTCTGCCACCCGATAACAACTTTGAACAACTTCTACTTTCGTAAAAAGGTTCTGCTAGGCTAATTCCAGCTTTTCGTGCACCTCCAACGCCTGAGCTTGAAAAGCTGCCATCTCCATTGTTGTAACTTTAGCTAAATCTATATTGGCCTGAAGTTGTTTGATCAACTCTTCTTGCCGAGTGGATAATTTTCTATTGGCCTATGAATTTTCATCAAGGCTAGTTTTGAGTTGTTGAATTTCCTGTCTGTCACAGGCTTTGATCTGTTCAAAATCCTTATTCATCTGATTTCTCATATCCCTTTCCACGGTTGCCATCTGGTCCTACAACTATCTTACTAACAAATTTCTTTGTTTCAACTGCTTCGCTACATTTCCTATTGAGCACTGATTTTTCATGGCAAAAGCTACCAATGAGCCTGACATATCCACAAAAAATTATGTCTCATCTAAGGCCTGTCCATCATACAACAATCTGTGTGTTTTGATAGTTGCACCATCCTTTTGATTCTTCTCTCTTTTAACTGTGGCTCTCCTCTTCTTGTTGAAAAAGAAGTTTGAGGGAGGCATTTCTTCCGCGAAAATCAGAGTAAGGTCTTCTATAAATATTACTTCGACATTTGGATCTCCTTGGCTTGACTGTAAGGGTGTTAATGATTTGATAGGGCTACCTATCTCGGTGGATAGTTGTTGCCCTGCTATGTTGGTAGCTGATTTGTTTGGTGTGGACGGTGATGTATCCTGTCCCTTTTTTTATCAAAGCTTCATATTGAGCTTTTTCTTGATCATTTGGTGGATTTGACAATGTAGTATCCCCCTTCTGTGTTGAAACTTCAATTTTCTTCGGATTCTCTTGAGCATCCTTTTCACTGTAACCTCCTCTTTCTAAACCTTGAGTTGCAACTCCTTGTTTAGATGGAGGCGTATGGATTTCTCCCTGTAAGACTTTAGGAAAACTATTTTTTCTGTGTCTTTGGAAATTGTAGAACTCGGCTAATTGATCTAGAGCCAGAGTTTGGACTTTGCTCAACACTTCCTGGTATGACCTCACTCCCTGGAATATTTCATCCTGTGGGGAATCTTCATGGTCGTATCTCTTTAGATTGTATAGAGCCAGGTGGTTTTCCACGATCTTCTAGGGATTGTGCTTCTTGAACTCAATATCAACCAGCTTAATGTCTTCTAGGGTTGCGGCCTCCACTTTCAAGTGGCCGAAATCTAATAATGAGAACATACCAACATGTAAAGGGAAGGTTGGCCATACCTTTTTCTGTGCTACTTTTAATTCTTTATTGATTCCCCATTTTACAGTTTGATATGCTACCTCTCGGCACACCAGCCGATCTGGTAGAAAATTTGGTAATGCATGTGAGGGGATTGAACACCCAAAAAATATGATGTAGGAGAAATGCTCCTCAATATACCAGTCTGTTATTTTCCCTAGGTTGGTCATGATCTTCTCTGAAATCCTGGGAGGCTAGCAACCATAGACAACGACATGCATTGACACCACCACATAGTTGCAGATTTCGTAGAAGAAATCTTTTGCTTTATCCTCCCACATCTTGGAGTGATAGAAATGTATGGGCTCAACGTTGGGCGGAGTCCAGCTCCAGCTCATCAAAGGGAACTTCATCATAAAACAAATGGCATACATAATGTATGCTGACATATAGAAAGGTGTGGGTTGCCCTTTGGCTTTCAACGACTGATACTCTGTGATTTCCTTGGCCAAACTGTCCGATAATATCTTGGCCCAATTGAAAGAAAAACCTTTTGCAACTTCATGCATGATTGGTACCCATGGTAACATGAAATGTGCAGAGTTTTCTTTCCCAAAAATTCTACATAACATCATGGCCACATACATCATATGGATGTCTAATGATGCATTGGCATATATGCCATGGGTGTCTGCTCTGAATTTCTCAAGGAGTGCCCACCAGTCCTTGATTAAGTCAGGGTAGTTCTTTCCATATTGCGTGCACTCTTCTTTGTCGAGCTCTATTAGGAAAGCGACATTGTAACTGTTTTTGAAAGTTGGGGATAATTTGTACATCACCTGTACATGCTCCGGTCGGAAAGACCCAACAACATTGTTCTATGAATTGTGGATGCTCCCGGTTGAGACGTTAACGTTCTCTAGGGCCCAGCCTATCATGTTGTTATATGGCATGAGACTCGGCTGCACAAAATTTTATGCATCTCTAATTGAGCTATATATTTGAGCTTTGTCGCCTGAGTTTCGGTCACCTCATAGCCCAATTCTTCTAGGCAGTTAATCAACTCGTGTTGTAGGATATCAAACACCTGTGTCCAGGTTTTCACGGTATCTACAGCTCTCAATGATGTAACTGAGAGGACATATGTGTTCGAGTTCATGCTTTCACTAGCCACTTTAGATATTTTCTGCGGAGCCATGATAGTAGTAAACTCAGAATTGTGTTACCTGTTACAGGGAAATGCGTAAATTTCTTAGCTTGCTAAAACTTGTTGTTCTGTGAGAAATGCAAATTATAATTCAAACTCCAATATCATTATTCAACTTAAGTGTATCGATTTTATGAATATATTTACTGACGATGTATTCACTTTCCTTAATGAAAAGATCTAGGCGGTGATCCGCGATCTTATTTGAAATCATTGTCGTAGATCCGTTATTAATGCCATTAATGTTTGGTGGTTCGTGATCGAGAGGTTGGATGAATGAAATTTGGATTTACCTGAGCTACAATTTAGCGAAAAATTAATCACGAGATAATAGTATTTAACCCGTTAACTAATCAGATTTAAATTTAAGTATTTTAGGGTTTTTTCAGATTTCGGGATATTTGATAATAGCTCGAGATAGGATTCCCGAAACTCGAAATCGCGAAGCGATTAATCATCTGATAATTATCTTTAATTTTAATTAACCTTGCTTAGTGTTTAAGGTATTTCGGGAGTTCGGACTTTGTGAATTTAGAGTATGATGAATGGCGAATATCCAAACTCCGAATGCGCGAAGTTACTATTTAACTTTTAATTGGGTTTTAGTTTTTAGGTATTTATCGCTTCGTGCGTCGGCGAATTAACTTTATCAAATTTTTGACAAGCCACTACCCATAGTGATGTGTCAAATCTTAGGAAGGTATACATGTATGGTGACTAAGATCCTTTGAACACTTTTCGGACATCGGGACTTTGGAGTTGCTACATGGTGAAACGCCCGAAGCGCGAAACTCTGAAACATTCTCTAGTGGCTTGGCTTTTTAACAATCAGCCGGGTCCACAAAATTCGGGAAAAGGGGTCGTTTGATCAATGGGAGGATTTAATCGATGGTGGACCTCGTCTGCACCTTAAGGATAAGAACGAAATGGATTTATCATTTGGAAACCGACTTCTAAGTTAAAGTAAAAAAAGGATAGGATAAAGCTTTCAGGCTTATAATTTTAAATATGTTCCAACAATCCCCTTGGAGGCCCCCTTTCCTCTTCCCCTCTAGTGGACTCATAGTCCCTCTTGTGCTCTCTACAACTAGACAAGGACCTTTATATTAATTTTCAAAATAATATTTACATATCTTGAGAATCCTCATGGTATATTGCAAACATATTTACCACAATTACATGCCTAGACATTCACTAGTTGGATCTTAGCCTTGAGCTCCACATTAGGAATTCATACAAGATATTTACATCGTTTACACACATGGTCATTTATCTAAGCTCATATGGCTTCATTTCTGTCATCATAACCATTTATTTACAATTCGATCCAAATCTTCCAAAGGGTCAAAACCGAGAAATTACATTTGTTTGTCACAAAGATGAAACGATCAAGCATATTTTCTAGTTTTGTCCCTACGTTAAATGAGTTTGGTTTGGACCTCAACCTATGTGGTCAGTGCCTCCTTGCATTTGTACCTCGGAAATCTACTCTCCTTGGCGATAAGTGTTGGGGTCTAAAGACGTCTTAAAAACAACTTTAATTTAACATTAATTTATCAACCCGAGGATTCGTCTTTTATCTCAAGAATATCAACAAAGTCTATGCAGATAGCTCGTAGAGGCTAAAATCGTGTAGTTAAAGAAAATATGAGTTTATCAACAATCAAGTTCCTCAAACATTCATTAAAGATTCTAGGAATTGAAATCTAATGCTGTGAAATGGAAATGAACTAATTAATCTATTGAATTCATTTTAACTAAAAGCAGTAATTGAATCTAAATAAAGACTTGCAGAATTGACTATTACTATGAATCAAATTACTGGAAAGAAAAAAGCGAATTACTCTATCTATGAAAAGAAACAATGACTGTAATCTAATCGAAAGAGACAACAATTGTACT
>JASDQU010244921.1:7410-25803 GCA_032191745.1 Picea mariana
ATCATATTTGGATGATGAAATTGATGAGGGCTTTTGGTTGAGGTACATGTTGGGTACATGGTTGAGACAAGTAGTTGATGAGTTGGCACATACATGAGGTGTATAGTTGATGATGTTGGTACATCTTGATGAGTCATAGTTGATGAGTAGTTGATACATAATTGGTACATACTTGCTGCATGCTTGGAGGCACTTGTTAGTAGTATTTTTGAGACATGGTTTATGAATGATGTAGCATACTTGTATTGGTATATTATTAGAAGCACATATTGATCTTGGTGACGATTATGAGTTGTTCTGTTATGGTTGGTTGACGAACATCTTTGAGAGTTGTCTTGGTGATTTATCTTGGTGAGTAGATCTAATTTGGTTGATAATATTGATGAGACGGGTTATTGTAATAGGTTGTTTGGACAGGTTGTTGTGATTGGTTATTTGTACAGGTTTGGTGCATGGTTGATGCACTTGTTCATGGCACAATTTTTGAACAAGTTTGGTGCATGGTTGATGCACTTGTTCATGGTACAGGTTTTGTATAGGTTGGTGCATGGTTGATGCACTTGTTTATGGTATAGGGTGATTACAGGTTGAGGTACAGGTGCATGGTTGATGCACTTGTTTATGGTACAGGTTTATTACAGGTTGATTGGTACAGATTTACAATAGTATATCTCACAGTGATAGTGTGACAGTGGTTCCATCATTCTACTTATATGTCAGGGTGGTTGGATGGGTCAAGGACAGGTGGTTGTAGCCACCTTCTGATTGTAGCCAGAGAACATAGGGGGTTGTAACCTCCTTCTGGTTGTAGCCAGAGAATTGGGGAGTTGGAGCTTCCCTCAGGTTGTAGCCTGAGAAAATAGGGGTTTGGAGCCCCCTTCTAGTTGTAGATGGAAAACAAAGGAATTTGGTGCTTCCAATGAATGAAATTCTTCAAGACATAAAAAAAAATCATTATGTGGCTTTCTCTCTCTTTGGGTTTCCACGTAAAACACTAGTGTACTGTGTATGTGTATGATTGTTCATTTGTTCATTGCTTATTTACTCTGCAGTTATTGGATGATAATAATAAATTGATATAACACTTGGATTATATGGTTAAAAATGAGGGAGAGGTAATTGGAACAGAGGCCCAATAAGGCCAAGATTCTCCATACACTTTGACACTGACTCACAAGAGTTAGGCCAGTTGTTTCAGGCTGGATGTTTCAATTGGATTGGGCAAGGAGTGGTCCAACCTAGGCCTGAAAGGCCTCCCTTCCAAGCTCCACAAGCACCTGGTATTCTTGTGCACCCTCATGTCTCATTGCAACCCGAGGTTCCCAAAAATGATGGATGGCAAGAGATTTTCCACCTGACAATCTCCCAACATCGTGGCTGGCCCAGTTTGTCCTTACCTGCTCCCCCACCTATTAACCAGATTGTCCAAAATGCACCTATCCACTCACCAGTTCAATCCTCTCATTCTAGCAAAAGGTTGAAAATTGAGGCCCACCATGCCCCTGACAAAGGAAAAGCCATTGTTGCCCCTTCCTCACCCTCCAATGGCTCTGATAAATATGTGTCTTCTCGGATGCATTTGAGGTATGATTGTTCTCATATGATCAGTGAGAGTAGGCCTAAAGGCTCAACGTAGCCAAATCCAAACTCATAGAAATCAAAGGGTGACAATAGCAATCAAGGAAAAATTGCATCTCGGAGTGGAAAATATGGTTTTTGAGTTTTATTTTATTTATTGTTGATGACATTTGACTTCAAAAAATTTGGACAACATGTTTTCTTTAGATATATGAGTAATATATTTTTTGAAAATAATTTCAAATATCAATGAGTTAAATTTTCAAATGTGAATGTAATGATGGGAGTCACAAGGAGGGGTGTTTTTCTTAATTAACTAGTTATGTTATAATTGTTAAGAACTAAAGGGAGTCACAAGGTTGTTAGGCAGAAATATTGTCATTTAATTCCATTGTAGTACTTACCCAACTATTCAATTTTTCAATCTGAGGTTTGTAGGCTTACGAAGCATGCACACTATATATGCAGGACTGAAGTAGAAGTAATCTAATCTAAATTGCTAAAATGAAATTAATCTAGGAAAGCATTGAAAGACTAACTAGGAAAGCATGAAATTAATCTAGGGAAGCAATACAACATGTGAAGAGTTGAATGACAAAAGACATATGTGAGCTCACAAAATAAATCAATCTCAAATTATATTACAAGAATCAAATGACAAAGCATGAAAGAATAACAATGAAAGAATCTGTAATGTCCCCAAGGTCGAGCCCTATTGTAAATCATGTCTATGAAGTATAAAGCTTGCATTATGAATTGTAATTATGTTTTATAGGCTGGTGATCCAAGTTTATATAAGTTGGTGGGATTATGTGTTATTAGGCTGGAGAGCCTAAGTGTTAAGGCCGGGATCATGCTTTTGTATATGTAATCATACATAACATTAATAAAAAAAATATAAACACCGCTGCGTGCAGACCAGCCATGATGAATGAGTGATGGGGGACTAAGCTTCCACAGAATGGGTAAGGGATTGGGGCCTGGAATCTAGGAAAGAGAGGCTAAGTGTTGAGCCTAGGAGCTTAAGTCCTTGGGAATAATATTTTAATATTATTCCAAAATCCATGTGAAATATTTGTTTTGTCCTAAGTTCCTGGAGAGGAACGCATGTTGATGGAGTGCATGCAACATCATGGGTGACATGTGTCGACCCAAGCACATGCAGTTAAAACCAGAGAAGTGAGCCATGTTGGGGGTTCCTCCCCCATTCAACCATCAATTGTCTGAACCGTGAATCCTGTGGCCATTGTATTCGACCTCTGCAAACCCTCACACGGCTTGGAAACTAGAAAACCATAATGCTTTCCTACGAAGCCGAGGTATCAGTTGTCTAAACTGTTTGAGTCTATGTTCGACCTCTGCATTAATTCCTTATCACACACCCTGAAACCAGTGAAAAACCTGTGGATTTAGCCATGTCACCTATGTACGCTGTGAGACCAACCTATTCTCTCTTGCAGAGTCGAGTCTGTACCTGAACTGTCTTTGGTTTGCTACCTTCTATTTTTCCTGAGTGGAATTGACTAGTTGTTGTTGTTGTTATCCTCACCTTGCGGAAATTGGGCTGAAACTAGTTGAAGAAGTGGGTTGTCAAGCCAGTGGTTGAAGAGGCAGGTTTTAAGGCCTGTGAGCATCTCTCTCTAGGTGAGAGTCTGCTGGGAAGGGGTTTTCTCCGAGAGAGAGTCCAACACCAGCTTCAGAGCTCTGAGAATTCCTTATCTAGCCTGTTGTGGAGGCCCAAATAGGGAGGTGAAGCACCGATGGACTGTGCTTGTGAAGGTGTATACTCCTGGGTGGAACAGGCATGTGGGGAATGAGAGTCTATTAGTAGTGGGTGTAAGAAGGCATCCTGGGAAGAATCCTTCTGGTTATTTTGTGTAGTTTTCCCTGTAACCTAAGCCTAGACTAGGATTCCTTGCCTTGGGTGGAGCTTAGTCCTAGCTCAGGGGTGACCCACTGCTAAGCATGATGAGCAGCGTGGTCTAAGGCTAGGAGGTTCGTGGAAGGCCTGCACGTGGTTGGTGGAATTACCATGGTTTCAAATATAAGTATCAACTTATGCTTAATATTATGTTTTTGCATGCCTGTGATGCTTATACGTATCATGTATTCTGTTGTGCATATGAATTATTGTTAATGCCAGGGATTATTTATTTTAGCAATAAACTATGTGCTTACTCTGAGTTAAATGTGTTTAATTCAATTAAAATGCATGTTATTAATTAAGTATGAGAATGATGTTGTTCCACACAGTAGCATTTGCCCGACCATTGGGATGATGGCCGGGGGTGTTGCAAATTGGTATCAGAGCCAGGTTTCAATGTTGAGCCTAGATGGGCCAGATGAGTGGTCTTTGGACCGAGGTTTTGAGAAGAAATTGTGTCTGGAGGACTAATTTCCGACCTCAGAATGTTTCTGAGTGTCAACAGACTACTTGACCATGTTAAAAATCTCAGGAGGTGTAGCGGTATTATAAAACTATAGCCGGTGTGGTATATGGCCACAGGGAGAGAGAGAAATCCACACCAGAAGTGTTGGAGCCATAAGATCTGTTTGAGAGGAAAGGATAACCCTCACAACCGTCATATCTGGAGAACGTCCACAAGGTTTAAAACCCTTTGGAGTTGCACAGGAGTGTGGAAATCATGATATGTGAAATCCCTAATTCGTCAGGACCGTCCATCGGAAAGGACGCATGGAGAGCGATTAGCCTTTTGTTGACTCGTGACCTGAAATGGTCTAAGGGTGAGTTCGTGAGAATTCATGAAACGTGAATTCATGATTGGATCACAACCGTCAATCTAAAGAGAGATCTGGATCGTTAATTGTCCAGGAAGAAATCGACATTTCAATAATAGGGAGGACGAAGGTGGAAAATCTTTCGACCTCGTGATGCACGAAATCCCGATACGTGAAATGTCGATGAGATCTGAGTCATTAGATCATGGGGAATCAAGACCATTGGATCATTTCGTGAATTCAGGGATCATGAACTTGGAGCGCAAGCCAAATTCTTGGTCACTCCAAGTCCCAAATCATGAAAGGGATTAACAAGGGTAGAATCAGAAGGTGGAGCACTTCCAGGAAGAAGTGTTGAAATCCCATGAGCCATTGGATCAGGGGAGGCTCACATTCATTGGTCTCATACATGAATTTCCATATCGAAATTCAAGAATTGAAGTGACAAGAGATTTGGAGTCATTGCATTGCGAACTCTCGATTATCGAAAACCTGAAATCCCAAAACGATCTACACCGTAGATCGTAGGAGAGGAACTTGATAGTTGGATCAAATAGATGAATAGACTGTAATTTCAAAATTTTGGCAAATGGAAGTTCGAGATGCGTAGGTGCATGAACTCATGATGCCTGAAACTCCGAAATGAAAAGTGAAAGTAGTGGGGCCCGCTGACATCATTGGGAGTGAGGTGGACCTTCTTAAGGACACCATGTGTCACTACCTTGGTGGGTGACAACTGTGTTGTGGGCTCGGAGGGTAAGGAAATCAAATTTTTGGAATTTGGGAGGTGGAGAGGGAAGCGAGTGCGAGAACCTCCGGGACCAAAACCCTGAAACCCGAAACCCCGAAATCTCGAAACCCGAAGTTCTTTTGGAGAGCCTTGTAGAACCTAGCAGTTCTAAGTTTAGCATTTGGTCATGACCCATGATCACATAGATTAAGGACTAAGGAAATGGGAGCTATCACCCAAAAATTACAAAGCCGAGCAGAGCTCGAAAAATTCGTGAAATCAAAACGTTTTCTTATTCGAATTGGTTTTGAATGTGTGGAATTTGTTAAGAAGAGATGGCCTGACAAATTTTGGTTGTCTGCACGTTGTGATTGCAAAAGTTTGATGAGTGCTAGAGCCAATTAGAATTGCCACAGAGTGAAGAGAAATGGAAGAGGTGTTGATTGCCTCCAATTCAAAGAACGAAAGAGAAGGAAGGGATGTCAACTTGGGATTCGAAGGATCGAACTCCAATGGGCACGGAAGAGAATTGGATAAGGAAGGACATATGATGAAAATCATTGAAAGATTGCAGAAAGATGCCCAGGCTTGCTGAGCCATAGCCGAAATCTCATGAGAGTCAGGGATAGGCATGGTCAATTCAACTTAAGGATGTTGAAGAGTCTGGAAAGAATAGAAAAGAAATTGGAAAAGGAGAGTGACTCCAGCAAGACAGAGAGTCGCAGGACCCCTGAGAGGAAAAGAAGATCAAGGAGTGTCAGCAGACATCGTTTTCACTCCCCAAAGCATTCCAGTAGGGAAGCACAAAGTAGTTCAAGCCCATCCCCTACCAAAAAACACCGAAGATTTGGAGTGGATGAATTGAAAGGGGAGATGAATAAAATTAAGTCTCCTACATTTGATGGAGAACATAAGATGTCGAAACATGGTTTCTTGGCATGAGGAAATATTTCCAACTATAGAATTATTTCTCTCATGCAGAAGGAAGAATTGCGATGTATCAACTAAAAAGAAAAGCATCCATGTGGTGGGATCAGCTTGTGCAGGTGCAATATGTTAGAGAGAAAGATATCACATGGAAGGAATTCAAGATGTATTTCGAGAGGAAATACCTGACTAAAAGATACTATGACAAAAATATGAAGGAGTTCTTTAAACTCAAGCTGGGCAGCATGACCATTGATGAATACAAACGAAGGTTTTTGGAATTATTGAAGTATCTTCCATTCATCAAAGATGAGGCTGTCAAGATTCAGAGGTATCTAAGTGGACCTCCCATTGGTGACAAGATTTAGTATGATGATCCTAAGACTATGGAAGAAACAATAAGAAGAGCGAAATGCTTATATGAACAGCAAAGAGAAAATCCTACCTTTCGAAAGGCTTGGGTTGACCAGAAGAAGTTTAAGAAAGAATAGAGGCAGAAGGGAAATAAACAACCCTTTTTCAGAAATAGTCCTCAAGGACATCCATCGTTTAGAGAGCCGAGAATGGTTGAAGTGGGAGAACAAAGGCTGAGACAGACACCCATTCAATGTTGGGGCTGTAAAGAGAACCACAAGTATAGAGATTGTCCCCATAAAAATGGCAAAGCAAGAGCTGTCCATAATATTCAACAAGCTGAAATAGTGGAGGACATGGGCAGTAGAATTCCAAGGATCTATGCAGCCCTGGACAACAAGCAAGCTGAATTTCAGGCGCATGTGATTGAAGTGGAAAGTATGATTAACAACCAACCATTTATTATTTTAATTGATTCAGGGGCTAGCCATAGTTATATAGACCCTAGAGTGGTGGAAAGTTTGCATTTATCAAGAAGCAAACATGAAAAGTCTTGGTTAGTGCAGTTGGCTACAGGAACCAAGAGGAAAGTCACTGAGTTGGTTAAGTCATGTCCTGTGGACATGAAGGGATTGAGCATGAAGGCTGAATTGAATATTCTGCCTTTAGGCTCTTATGACTATTTAATTGGGATGGACTGGTTGGACCAGCACCATGCCCTCCAGGACTATTGTAACAAGGAATTTACATGCCTGGATGAGGAGGGGAATCAGAAAACAGTCCAAGGAATTCCCAGAGCTATGGTTGTTAGAGAAATCTCAGCAATGCAACTGAAGAAGTGCTACAAAAAAGACTGTCAATTGTTTGCAGCCCATGTGGAGGAAGCATCCAGAGATGAAGTCTCAAATATTGGAGACCATGCGGTGCTAACAGAATTTGAAGATGTATTTTAGGAGGTACCCAGACTACCTCCGAAGAGAGATATTGATTTCTCTATAAATTTGATGCCTGGAGCAGCTCCCGTGTTGAAAGCTCCTTATAGAATGAGTACGCCAGAATTGAAAGAGTTGCAATTGCAACTTGAAGAGATTCTAAAGAAGGGGTAAATTTGCCCAAGCGTGTCACCTTGGGGTGCCCCGGTCCTGTTCGTGAAGAAGAAGGACGAGACGTTGAGGTTGTGCATTGATTTCAGACAGTTGAACAAAGTAACTGTCAAGAACAAGTATCCTCTGCAAAGGATCGACGATCTTTTTGATCAATTGAAAGGTGCGAAAATATTTTTGAAGATAGATCTTAGATTAGGATATCACCAGGTAAGAATAAAGGATGAAGACATCAGTAAGACTTCCTTTAGAACAAGGTATGGTCATTACGAGTTCATAGTGGTACCGTTTGGGCTATCGAATGCACCTTTTGTTTTTATGTGCTTGATGAATGGTGTATTCAGGGACTATCTAGACAAGTTTGTCATGGTCTTCCTAGATCACATTTTGGTGTATTCTAAGTCAGAGGAAGAGCATGAACAAAACCTAAGGATGGTGTTGCAAGTGTTGAGAGAACACTAATTGTATGTCAAGTTCAGCAAATGCTCGTCTTATCAAAGGCAGATCCATTACTTGGGGCACATTATTTCAGAAGAAGGGATCGTAGTGGATCCTGAGAAGTTTGAGGCCATCAGAGAATGGTCAGCGCCAAGGACTGTGGTGGAAGTGAGATCCTTTATGGGCCTAGCGGGCTATTACAGAAGGTTTATCGCAGGGTTCTCAAAGATAGCTCACCCTATCACTTCCTTGCAAAGGAAGGAGAAAAAGTTTCAGTGGACTGAAGAGTGTGAGAAAAGTTTCCAGCGATTGAAGCAGTTGTTAACTAGCGCTCCAATATTGAGGATTGCAAATCCAAATGTGGATTTTGTGGTGTGCACAGATGCGTGTAAAGAAGGGTTGGGAGGAGTTCTCAGTCAGAATGGATTTTTAATCTGTTATGAGTCCAGGAAGCTGAAAGAGCATGAAAAGAATTATGCCACTCACGATTGGGAGTTGGCAGCAATCATTCACACTCTGAGGAAATGGAGACATTACCTCATGTGAAGGAGATTTGAATTGAGAACAGACCACAAAAATCTGAAATATTTGTTTGATCAGCCAACCTTAAATGCTAGACAAAGTAGGTGGCTGGAATTTCTGTGTGAATACGACTTTGAGATCAAGTATATCAAAGGAAAGGAGAATAAAGTGGTTGATGCACTCAGTAGGAGGGTGCATGAATTAGATGCTACAACCATTAGCATGTATCGGACTGATATTAAAAGTAGAATTCTGGAGGCTACAAATGTAGATCTACAGTATAGAGAATTGGTAGCCAAGCTACAGCAGGGTAAGATGCCACAGAAGATGGAAATTTATAAATTGGAAACAGATGGAATACTATTGTACAAGAACATAATTTTTGTACCCAATGTCCAGTGCTTGAAACAGATGATTTTGCAGGAGATGCATAATGGTGCAGACCCCCGACCCTCGGGCCAAGATCCACACAGGATCGTTCTAAATCTGCCTCTGAGTCAAATTGACTCTTCAATTCCTCCTCAGAGAATTCCACACACACACAACAGTGTTTTCCATAGGTCCTTATAGTTATGCTTGCGTGATCAAACACTAGGCATCAACCCAAATCTCCTGGCCACAATATGATCGCGCCCTTTTCCAAATCGGGACTTCAGATTTCGCAATTTCACGATTTCTGTTGTCAAGTTTCCGGCTCTTCAACCCACAGAAACCCAAAATTCTACTGAAATCTTCGGTCGTGTCCTCCTCCACAATTATATCGCATTTCGTGACTTCGAGAATTCTAGAACAAAGAACCCCAAACTCTTGTCTTTGAAAATAATGAAATGCTGAACCCTGATGCATTCAGCAAAGGTTGACTCCCCAATGGGACTTTCCACTGATTCAGAGTTTCGGACTTTGTGACTTCGCAAATCCTGATGCAAGGCTACCGGCTCTTCAACCTTCAAAACCCCAAAATGGTCAATGGGTATTGATACTACCTGGAAATGAGTACGTGCCAACTATCTTCTCAACTGTCCTTAGTCTCTAATGTGTATTCCTACCACCTGTCACTCTTTCCGGCTTTCGGGACTTAAACCAGCCTTCGACTGTCATCCCCCTACCACTTCGAAACCCTGAATTTTGAAATGGCACCTTCCACAGAATCAATGGTTGATAGCCTCCCTTTAGATCCAACAGCCCATGTTATTTCGGGCTTCTAGGTACCGAGAGTTCAAATCTCTCGATCCCAAAACACTTGTCACCACAATTCCCAAATTCTCGAACCCCGAAACACCGAAACACCGAAATATCGAAACGCCACTTCACAATATTTTGCATTTCACAACTCCAGGGTTTTTCAATGTAAAAGACCCTGGCTCCTTGTCATCAGGATTTCCGGTATTCCGAATCCCGAATTATCGAAATCCTAAAATTCTTCACTTAACAATTCTTTTCGTGATTCGAGAGTTAGAGTGACCAAGGATTTTGGCTTACACTCCAAACTTACAAACTTCGAATCCCCGAAAGGATCTGACGGCTCAAAACAGGTCACAATCAATGGTTCACGTTGATTCCTAATACCAAAGTGATGGGTTCATCCAATCCTTATCCACCTTACATCTTCTCTAGATCCTACGGTCCTCGCAACTTCGTGAGTTCTCCACAGAGAATTTCAACCGCTCCTTTCCTCCTTGATAACTTCTGCAAAATAAACCAATGTTCTTCCACTAGAACTTAACTTCTGCGAGACGTTTCGATCTCCGTCTCCCCTTGAGTACTTTCAAAGGTGTTGACCCTCCTGAGCTTTCACTTGCAACTCAAGTCTCGAAAGAACTCATGCGCGCACAGACTTCCAAATAGTTCTAGGTATTTGATCTTTCAACTCTGTGCACCTTCTGCAACAGCAGTCCTTCACCCTTCAACCTTAGTTGATAAATTATAAGACTTCAACTAGCCTGTGCACACCTTTCATGGCTTTTGTGCTTCACCTACACTTCTGCTGGAATGAGAACAATGGTATCTCTCCTGATCTTTCTGAGGTAAACTCAAAACCTTGTTAATGCACACCTTGCGGATGTTTCACTGCACTCCTTGTAGGAACTCTCAGGACGAGAAACAATTGAAACTCGTTCTCTTTCTTCTCTCAGACTTCATATATTCAACATGAAATCATACATTCAATGCATTATTAAAGAAAATGAATAATAGAGAGAATAAAACAACTGTAAGCATACCATTTAGCATATATTAACAGAAAACATCATAACACCATGAATCTGATTCAAAGCTTCATATATTAATTCAAATCTCCTGTACATGGGATTTTCTCTACAGTTATCTTCTTTTGTGCTATGCTAATGATACAACCACTACTATGATACAAAGGCGAGGGTGTCTATATCTGTTTTCCCTCCTACTCGTCTAAACTGTCTAATCTATTAATTCAAACCTACCTACTTTCATTAACTGGGATTAAATGCCTTTTACATTGACAGATAAGAGAAAATTGCTCACGATCTATTTACAACAACCAGATATAAATGCAAGTACACTTCTAGATACTACATTAATATCCTCTTCTTAATCTTCCAAAAACATTTCAAAATGTGCAAAACGTGTGCTGCGCTTTTTCCAGCTGTCTTCTACCTTCATGCTCACTTGGCTGGCTTCTTATGATGCTCCTGCATCATACTCCCTCGCTTGAAAATTTTCATGAACTCTTGTTCATGAGCTCTTGCATGGTCTTTCCATGCTTATGAATTTCTTCTTCATCTTCCCAACTGGCATCTTCAACTAGATGTCCTTTCCATTTGACCAGGTATTCAAAATACTCCTTCCTCCTGGTCTTTCTGCTAATCCTCTTGTCAATTATGCTTTCCATCTATGGCTTTTCAGCTACAAGAATTTGTTTTGTCCACTAAATTTCTTTCTGTTCTTCTTTTTATCCTACTCCTTCATCTCTGTAAGGGTACAAATCCGCAACATTGAATATCGGTGAGATTCTGATCCCATCGAGTAATTCAATCTCATATGCATTTGCCCCAAATTTCCTTATGACCTTACATGGTTCAATCTTTTTCATCTTCAGTTTGTTATATGTTCCTCTTGGGAACCTCTCCTTCCTTAGATGTGCAAGAATCAAATCACCAACTTCAAATTGAAGTTCTCGCCTGTGTTGATCTACTCTTCGCTTGTATTCTTGACTTGAATTCTGCAACTGTTTCTTAATTTAGCTATGAATCTCCTTCATTGCTTCTACAAAGTCCTCTGCACTAGCACTTCTGAATTCATTTTGTTCCAAATCTTTCAATTCAGAAACTCCCCTTGGTTGCATTCCATATATAATTTGGAATGGACTCTGCCCTGTGCTTCTATTAAGCGAATCATTGTAAGCAAATTCCGCCTATGGAAAAATGTGATCCCACTGGTTGTGGTGTTCAGTCACTAAGCTCCTTAACAAATCTCCCAAGCTTATGTTCATGACCTTTGTCTACCCATCTGTTTGAGGATGATATGCTGAGCTAAAAGACAAACTTGTCCCCATCTTTTTCCACAAAGTCTTCCAGAAATGTCCAACGAATTTGGTATCCCAATCAGAAACGATACTCCTTGGCAAGCCGTGAAGTCTGACGGCTTCCTTGAAAAACAGGTTTGCAATATGAGTTGCGTCATTGGCTTTCTAGCATGGTATGAAATGTGCCATCTTGGAAAATATGTCGACTACCACAAAGATCGAATCATAGCCTCTTTGCATTCGTGGTAGTCCCAATATGAAATCCATGCTCACTGCGTCCCATGGCCTTTCTAGTATGGGCATTGGTTGATATAACCCTGTGTTCTGCCTTTTTCCTTTTGTGTGCTGGCAAATTCTGCACCTATCCACGAATTTCTTGACATATTTCCTAATCCCTGGCCAAAAATATGATCCATTCAACTTTGAGAATGTCTTATCATGACCGAAGTGTCTGGCCAATCCTCCACTGTGTTTTTACTTCAACAGATTCTCTCTCATGGAGCATTTTGGAATACATAGTTGATTGCCCCTAAATAATAATCCATCTTGGATCATATATTCGGTCCATTGGCTTCTGTCCCTGAGAATTGGATTCTCAGACGCCTCATACGCTTCCTAAAAATCTGGGTCATCCTTGTACATTTCTTTGAGGTTATCAAAACCCAAAGTTTTGACTCTGAATTCCTGCATAAGCAAACATTTCCTGCTCAAAGCATCAACAACTTTGTTAGCAGTTCCAGCAATATGCTTAGTTACAAAAGTAAAATTCTGCATGAATTCAACCCATTTAGCATGCTTTTGGTTCAACTTCTCCTGTTGATTCATGAATTGTAAAGCATGATTATCATTGTACAAAACAAACTCCTTAGGAACCAAATAGTGTCTCCATTTCTTCAGTGCTTGTATGACCACATAGAATTATTTATCATATGTGGAGTACTTAATCTTCGCTTCATTTAGTTTTTCACTGAAGTATGTGATCGGCCTGTCATCTTGGCTTAAGACCGCTCCAATTGCAAATCCACTCGAGTCACACCTGACCTGGAATGTCTTGCTAAAATCTGGCAAAACCAGAATTAGTTGCTCCGTGATCTTCTTCTTCAACAGGTTGAAGCTCTTCTCTGCTTCTTCTATCAAGTGAAAAGATTTATGTCTTGTATTCACCGTATCCATCATTGGTGCGCTAATTCCACTAAAATTTTGGATGAATTTCCTATAGAACTAGCCAAACCATGGAAGCTTCAAACTTCAAACACATTTTTTGGTGATGTCCAATTCCTAATCGCATTTACCTTTTCCGGATCCATTTTGAGCTCATTTGCAGAGATAACAAAACCCAAATAAATGAGTTATGTCCTCATAAATGATGATTTCTTCACATTGATCAGCAATTTCTCTTGCTGTAATCTCCTCATTACGATAGCTAAATGCCTTAAGTGCTCTGCTTCTGTCATGCTGAAAATTAATATATCATCAAGATATACAATGAGGAATTTTCCAATGAAATCCTTCAGGACTTCGTTCATCAATCTCATGAAAGTACTGGGTGCATTAGTTAAGCCAAATGGCATGACAAGCCATTCATACAGCCCCTCATTTGTCTTGAATGTTGTCTTCCTTTCATCACCTTCTCTCATCCGAATTTGATGATATCCACTTTTCAAATCAATCTTTGAAAAAAACTTGGCTCCACTCAAGCAATCCATCAAGTCGTCCATCCTTGGCAATGGAAACCTATATTTGATGGTAAACTTATTTATTGCCCTTGATTCGGTACACATTCTCTAGCCTCCATCTTTCTTTGGGTTGAGCACTATCATAACAGTGCATGGACTTAAGCTTTCCCAAATCAATCCTTTTTCCATTAAGTCCTGGACTTGTCTTTTAACTTCTTCATTCTCCTACAGCATCAACCTATACACTGCTTTGTTTGGAAAACTAGCTCCAGGTATAAGATCAATGTGATGGCTTATACTCCTGATCGGTGGAAACGAACAAGGTAGTTCGTCCACTACTATATCAGCGAACTCTCCCAGCAATTCCTGGATTTCTTCTGGTAGATCATCTATTCTTGTACTGGTCAAAACAATTTTGGGCTTCCTAACCACAATAAATTGTGTATCTTCCTTCTTATTAACCTCTTTAATAAGTTCCTTCCCACTCATGAGAAGTACAGTGTTGCTTACCTCTGTTTTCACCTCTTGGTTTTTAATCGGTAGCAACATGTGCACCCTCCCATTTTTCTCCAGGGTGTACGTGTTCTTTCTCCCATCATGAACCATGTTCTTGTCATATTTCCATGGTCTACCCAGCAATAGATGACAAACATCCATGGGAATGACATCAAATAATATTTCATCCTTATATCCTCTTATTTTAAATTCAACTAAACATTGTTTAGTGACATTTACCTAATGTCCTCTTTGTAGCCATGAAACTATGTATGGGCTTGGATGTACAACAGCCTCCAGCTCTAGATTTTCTACCATCTATGTAGATACGAGATTTTTTGTGCTACTGCTGTTCACTATGACCTTACATACCCTGTCTTTGGTTTTGCAAGCAGTCTGAAACAGTCTGTTTCTTTGGGCTGGGTTCTCTGCCTCTTTCTCTGGTGTTAAGAGAACTTTCCTCAACATCAAGGATCTTCCGTCCTCAGCATCTTCTACCTTAACATTCCATCCTTGAGCTTCGGCAATGTGAGTTTCACCACCATCTTTCTTCTTATCTGGACACTCATAGGATTTATGTCTGATTTTCCCACATACAAAGCATTTTACTTCATCGCCTCTGCCTCTTCCTCTTCCTCTAGCTCGAGGAAAAGTGTTTCTATCAGCATACTTCCCTCTCTATGAACTTATGCCTCTATCATGTTGAGTTTGAGGTTTCTTCCCTTCTTCTTTAGGTTTCTAAGTCCTATCTTGGGCAATTGTTTTGCCTCTGGCTTGAGTTCTACCTCGTCCTCTTTGACCTTGTTTTCGGCTCAGCTTCTCTTCATCTTTCAGAGCTATCTGATAAGCATCTTCCACATTTTTGATGGTCATCATGCTCATCTCATCTTGAATTCCATATCGTAGATAATTCATGTATCTGACAACCTTTTCATCATCGCTTTCTCGATGACCTGCTCTGATGTTTATCCTGTAAAACTCTTCAGTGTATTCTTTCACTGACATCAGCTTCTGTCTCAAATTCTGCATCCTCCGAAATAGAGTGATTTGATAATCCTTGGGTATAAATTTGGCTTTCATCTTTGCAACCATTCTATCCCAGCTTTTGATTTTCTGCTTGCCTTTACAGCGTCTGTCAGCCTGCGGTTCATCCCACCATAGTGTTGCATGCCCTTTAAGTCTAGTAACGACATGTTTGACCTTCTTGTCTTCCTCGACATCCTCATAGTCGAAGTATTTATCCAGAGCTCTAATCCAGTCTAGAAGCTCTTCAACATCCAAGTTCCCCTCATATACTAGAATGTCCATTTTTGCTCTGGCACCTATCCTTGCAACATCCCTGAATAGGTGTTCATCTGCAGCATCTTTGACTGCAACTTATTCTCCTTCATTTCCAACTTCATTTTCACTTTCAGCTTCACTAATATCCCCAGTGTCAATTGTGCGCCTCTGTGTTGTCTCCATGGCATCAAACCTGGCACGTAATTCGTGCATTTCTCTCTCCACTGCTAGATCAGGCATTGGCCTATCTCTTCTTCTCGATGGCATGGCTATAAAATGTTCTTCTTTTCTCTGCTACAAAAAGAAAAGAACTTTTTATGTGCTCTAATACTACTTGGTGCAGACCCCCGACCCTTGGGCCAAGATCCACACAGGATCATTCTAAATCTTCCTTTGAGTCAAATTGACTCTTCAATTCCTCTTCAGGGAATCCCACACACACACAACAGTGTGTTCCACAGGTCCTTGGTATGCCCACTTGATCAAACACTAGGCATCAACCCAAATCTCCTGGCCACAATATGATCGCACCCTTTTCCAAATCGAGGCTTCGGATTTCACGATTTCGTGATTTCTGTTGTCGGGTTTACGGCTCTTCAACCCACTGAAACCCGAAATTCCGAAATGCCAAAATCTTAAGCCGTGTCTTCCTCCACAACTGTATCATGTTTCACAACTTTGGGAATTCCGGAACAAAGAACCCTGACCTCTTGTCTTCAAAAATACCGAAATGCTGAACCCCGATGTGTTCAACAAAGGTTGACTCCCCAACGGGACTTTTCACTGATTCATAGTTTCAGACTTCGCGACTTTGTGAATCCTGATGCAAGGCTCCCGACTCTTTAACCTCCAAAACCCCGAAATGGTCAATAGGTATTGACACTACCTGGCAACGAGTACGTGCCACCTGTATTCTCAATTGTCCTCAGTATCTGACGTGGATTCCTGCCACCTGTCACTCTTCCTGGCTTTCGGGACTTGAACCAGCCTTCGACTGTCGTCCCCCTACCACTTCGAAACCCTGAATTCTAAAATGGCACCTTCCACGGAATCAACAGCTGATAGCCTCCCTTTAGATCCAATGGCCCACGTTATTTCGGGCTTCTGGGTACAAGGAGTTCGAAACTCTCGATCCCAAAACAATTGTCACCAAAATCCCCGAATTTCTGAACCCTGAAACACCGAAATGCCACTTCACAATATTTCACGTTTCGCAACTCCCGGGTTTTTCAATGCAAAAGCCCCTGGCTCCTTGTCATCCGGATTTCCAGTATTTCGAATCCTGGATTATCGAAATCCTGAAATTCTTCACTTAACAATTCTTTTCGTGATTCAAGAGTTAGAGTGACCAAGGATTTTGGATTACACTCCGGACTTACAAACTCCGAATCCCTGAAAGGATCTAACGGCTCAAAATAGATCACAATCAACGGTCCACGTTGATTCCTGATACCAAAGTGATGGGTTCGTCCAATCCTTATCCACCTTATAGCTTCTCTGGATCCTACGGTCCTCGCGACTTCGTGAGTTCTCCACGGAGAATTTCAACCACTCCTTTCCTCCTTGATAACTTCTACGAAATGAGCCAATGTTCTTCCACTGGAAATTAACTTTTGCGAGATGTTTTCGATATCCATCTCCCTTTGAGTACTTTCAAAGGTGCTAACCCTCCTAAGCTTTCACTTGCAACTCAAGTCTCGAAAGAACTCTTGTGTGCACTCCTTGCGGCAGACTTCCAAATACTTATAGGTATTTGATCTTTCGACTTTGTGCACCCTCTGCAACAATAGTCCTTCACCCTTAAACCTTAGTTGATAAATTCTAAGGCTTCAACTAGCCTGCGCACACCTTGCACGGCTTCTATGCTTCACCTGCACTTCTGCTGGAATGAGAACAATGGTATCTCTCCTGAGCTTTCTGAGGTAAACTCAAAACCTTGTCAATGCACACCTTGAAAACGTTTCACTGCACTCCTTACAGGAACTCTCAGGACGAGAAACAATTGAAACTCATTATCTTTCTTCTCTCAGACTTCATACATTCAATATGAAATCATACATTCAACGCAGTATTAAAGCAAATGCATAACAGAGAGAATAAAACAATTGTAAGCACACCATTCAACATATATTAATAGAAAACATCATAACACCATGAATCTGATTCAAATCTTCATATATTAATTCAAATCTCCTGTACATGGGATTTTCTCTACAACTCTCCACTACAGCTCTCTTATTCTGTGCTATGCTATTGATACAACCACTACTATGATACAAAGGTGAGGGTGTCTATATTCGTTTTCCCTCCTACTCTTCTAAACTATCTAATCTATTAATTCAAACCTACCTACTTTCATTAACTGGGCTTAAATGTCTTTTACATTGACAGATGAGAGAAAATCGCTCACGATCTGTTTACAATAGCCAGATATAAATGCAAGTACACTTCTATATAATACATTAATATCCTCTTCTTAATCTTCCAAAAACATTTCAAAATGTGCAAAACGTGTGCTGCGCTTTTCCCAGCTGTCTTCCGCCTTCATGCTCGCTTGGTTGGCTGCTTACGATGCTTCTGCATCACATAATGTGCCTTATGCAGGGCACCCTGGATATCAGAAAACAGTAGCAGTGATCAAGAGCCATTACTTTTGGCCGGGTATGAAGAGAGAGATCGTTGAATACATCGCCATATGTATGGAGTGCCAGAAAGTTAAAGCTGAGCATAGGCACCCAACAGGGTTGCTGCAACCTTTACCCATTCCTGAGTGGAAGTGGGAAGTAGTGACAATGGATTTTATTACAGGATTGCCCAGAACAGCCAATTTGCATGATTCGATCATGGTGGTGGTGGAAAAGCTTACAAAAGATGCCCATTATATTCCACTGAAAACTACTCACAAGGAAGTAGATGTTGTTGATATTTTCGTGAAGGAAGTGGCACGATTGCACGAAATTCCTAAAACGATTGTGTCTGACAGAGACCCGAAATTCACCTCAAATTTTTGGAAAGGATTATTCAAAGGATTCAGAACGAATCTGAAATTTA
>JASDQU010244921.1:25966-48152 GCA_032191745.1 Picea mariana
GAGCCCATTTGAAGCACTTTATGGAAGAAAGTGCAATACTCCAGTGAGTTGTGATAATCCAGCTGAAGAGCAGTAGTTGGGCCAAAGTTGCTCAAGGAGATGGAGGACCAAATGATAAAAATTAAGTAGAATTTGAAATCAACTCAAGATAGGCAAAAAATTTATGTTGATAAGAACAGAACCCACAGAGAGTTCAAAGTGGGTGATCATGTTTTCCTGAAAGTGAAAGCTAACAGGAGTTCCCTGAAGCTGGGAAGTTGCGCCAAGTTGGCAACTAGATTTTGTGGGCCATTTGAAATCTTGGAAAGGATTGGGCCAGTTGCACATATGCTTGCATTATCTGCATCCATGACTGTACATAATTTGTTTCATGTTTCATTGCTTAAGAAATATATACCATATGCTAATCATGTTATCAATTGGAATGTGATTCAGGTGGAACAAGAAGGTGTCCTGCAAGTGCATCCTGTGCGCATATTGGACAGAAAAAACAAACAACTCTGGAATTGAGCTATAGGGCTTGTAAAGGTCCAATGGACCTGGTACGGTCCTAAGGACGTGACATGGGAGCATGAAGATGTTATGCAGGTAGAGTACGTGCATCTTTTTGAAAATTTTGAAAAGCTTGCAGATGCAGTGTGAAGTTGCACTGAGGATAGTGCAAAAATAAGGGGAGGGGATTGTAATCTCCCCAAGGCCAAGCCCTGTTGTAATCATGTCTATGAAGTATAAAGCTTGCATTATGAATTGTAATTATTTTTTATAGGCTGGTGAGCCAAGTTTATATAAGTTGGTGGGCTTATGTATTATTAGGCCGGAGAGCCTAAGTGTTAAGGCCGGGAGCCTGCTTTTGTATATGTAATCATACAGAACATTAATAAAAAAAATATAAACACCGTTGCATGTAGACCGACCACGATGAATGAGTGATGGGGGACTAAGCTTCTCATAGAATGGGTAAGGGATTGTGGGCTGGAAGGTGGGAAAGAGAGGCTAAGTGTTGAGCCTAGGGGCTAAGCCTAGGAGCTTAAGTCCTTGGGAATAATATTTTAATATTATTCCAAAAGCCACCTGAAATATTTATTTTGTCCTAAGTTCCTGGAGAGGAACGCATGTTGATGGAGTGCATGCAGCATCATGGGTGACATGTGTTGACCCAAGTGCATGCAGTTAAAACCAGAGAAGTGAGTCATGTTGGGGGTTCCTCCTCCATTCGACTGTCGATTGTCTGAATCGTGAATCCTGTGGCCCTTGTACTTGACCTCTGCATACCCTCACATAGCTTGGAAACCAGAAAACCATAATGTTTTCTTGAGAAGCCGAGGTATCAGTCGTCTGAATTGTTTGAGTTTGTGTTCGACCTTTGCGTTAATTCCTTATCACACACCCTGAAACCAGTGACAAACTTGTGGATTGAGCCATGTCACCTGTGTATGCTGTGAACCTAGCCTATTCTCTCTTGTAGAGTCGAGTCTGTACCCAAACTGTCTTTGGGTTTCTACCTTCTATTTTTCCTGAGTGGAATTGACCATTTGTTGTTGTTGTTATCCTCACCTTGTGGAAATTGGGCTGAAACTGGTTGAAGAAGCGGGTTGTCAGGCCCATGGTTGAAAGGGAAAATTGTAAGGCCTATGAGCATCTCTCTCCAGGTGAGAGAGTCTATTGGGAAGTGGTTTTCTCCCAGAGAGAGTCCAGCACCAGATTCAGAGCTCTAAGAATTCCTGATCCGGCCTGTTGTTGAGGCCCAGATAGGGAGGTGAAGCACCGATGGACTGTGCTTGTGAAGGTGTATACTCCTAGGCGGAACAAGTATGTGGGGAATGAGAGTCTATTAGTAGTGGGTGTAAGAAGGCATCCTGGGAAGAATCCTTCTGGTTATTCTGTGCAATTTTCCCTGTAACCTAAGCCTAGACTAGGATTCCTTGCCTTGGGTGGAGCTTAGTCCCAGCTCGGGGGTGACCCACTGCTAAGCATTATGAGCAGCATGGTCTAAGGCTGGGAGGTTCATAGAAGACCTGCACGTGGTTGGTGGAATTACCACGGTTTCAAAGATAAGTATCAACTTATGCCTAATATTATGTTTTTGCATGCCTATGATTCTTATACATATCATGTATTCTGTTGTGCATATGAATTATTGTTAATGCCAGGGATTATTTATGTTAGCAGTAAACTCTGTGCTTACTTTGAGTTAAATGTGTTTAATTCGATTTAAATGCATGTTATTAATTAAGTATGAGAATGATGTTGTTCTGCACAATAGCATTTGACCGACCATTGGAATGACGGTCGAGGGCGTTACAGAATCAATGCTAAGAATCCCCTTCTAAGACTTCAAGCTAATCTAAGTCTAATATCTCATCTCTAACTCCCCCAAAATGAAGAGAGAACACTCTCTTTTATACATGAGAGTCTTGAAGATAAGATAAGAGTCTCATAATTATAGATCCACTATTCTCTCAACCACTTTCCTATTATTACAAGATATGATCCCTTCAAATCCTCCACACATCTCTCACATATCTTAGATAAGATATGCCAACCAAATCTTCCATGATCTTAACTTCAAATCTCTTTCAAATCTTCAAGTTTGAAGATATAATTCGAATTTGAGTCTAGGTGGTAATATTTGACTTTGTTGAAATCTTCAAATATACCTATACACATCATAAAACTCATCCAACCTTGAGATATAATGAAAATATGTTATTTTTCTAATATTTAATCATAAATTCACTTATAATACTAAAATGAATAAAGTGGAAAATAATAATGTGAAACCCAAATGCATTTATGAAAATGGTATGATGGAAGGTTAATGGGACGATGAAATGTAAGGAATAGTGAAGGGAAAGGTGGATGAAAATGCGACATTTATGAGTCCTAACAAAGGGGTCCCACCTACTAGTTATTATTTATTTAAAACCCTTATTATGATTTATTACTTTTCCCCCCTAACTAAAAAGTTGGTTGATTTTTTAGTTAACTTAACTGATGAGGTAGTTCAACTACTTCAACCAATTCTAATTTGCTTAAAGGAAAAAGGAAAAGGAGGAACAAGGGGAGGATAGAAGGAGAAGCATGCTAAGGTTTGCTCTTTGAGTTTCTGTTGAGATATTTCATCTTTCATTCATTCCTTAATTTATCACAAGCCTAATTATTTTTTATGATAGTAGGGTCTTATTGTAGACAACAAGATTCAGGGCTGAATTATATCATTTAGACACTTGCTTTTCAGAGGTGTTGATCTATCTTTGATAATTAGTGTAGACTTGTCTGTTTGTGAATTAGTTTTCATGACTAACAAAGGCTATTGTGTAGAGTTGAGTGGGAAGCAATCTGTGGCAAGCTAATCCAGCTTTTAGAGTTCAGTTTTTTAATTTTCTATCAAAGGTCCTTTTGTATGTTCCATCAAGGATGTCTAAGTTTGACTTTGGTCCAAAACTTCTTCATGAAATTTTGTAAAGAGAATGACTCTTTGGTGAATTGGAATGAAATAAAGGATTGTTTTATGTCTCATCTATCTTGATTATCATCTTGGTGTCTTTGCTTCTGTCTCTACATTTATTTCATCAACTATTATATTCAGAAAATCATATAAAAATTGAATTTTCTAGAAAGCTTTTATTTATAAAAAGACTAGCCTAAGCACCTGTAATCAATACTTGTGAGTTAGGATATTAATTTTGATGGCTATAAACATAGGGTGATATTCCTGTCTATTTTTCTTTAGCCAAGCAGAATCTGAAAATGCTTGAGTAAGATCATTTCATATATTTTCCTCAACATTTATTTGGCAACCATAATGGGGAGATCTTCAATATCTCTCTGGTTAATTTTTATACTCAATTTTCATCGACACATTTATTTTTTTGATATTGATTCTTTGATTGTTTTATTTCTTAATGACTGTACCTGTTACAAGGCAGCCCAATATTGAGCCCGGTCTTCAAGATCATACCAACATTGCTTTGAATTTGTTTAACACCATTTTAGACACTGACAATACTCGTGTTGAGCTTAATCATTCATGGGCAGCAATTGAACGAGATATTAGTGCTCAAGAACGATTGGAAGCTAGATGTAGACAACCTAGAAATCAGTAGTAACCTTCTTGTTTCTTCAGTTTTGGCCTTTGTTTCATGTCCTTAGACTCTCGTGTTTTTGGAAGAAGAAGAGGCTTATCACATGAAATTAATCCTATTGTTGAAATAGGAAGAAGGAACATTGTGTTATCTACCCAACAAAGTGATCTAAGGAGAACTTTCTCTGATTCATCCAGTTCGTCTTTCTTTCCCTCATCTATCATCCACAAGATGGCATCTAGTAGTGACTCTGGTGGCACTGGAAGTTCTTCCTCTTCTCAGTATTCATCTTTGTCAGTGATTGGTAGCTTATATAGCCACCATATCCATGTCCAATCTACCAAAAATCCCACCAAAGGCATTAAAAAGTATGAGATTTTTCAGTTTGAAGAAGATGCCACAACCACACCGTGGCATGTGTCATCTCCTCTTAACCTAACACTCGCTACTTATACACTTCCTAAATTCAAAGAACATCTTCCTAGGTTTATAGGAAATAACACTGTCACTACAAACAAACACCTGGTGGCATTTTCTAATGCTTTTCATAACATAGGAGCCAATGACAATGATACTTGCATGTGCTTATTTGTCAATTTCTTGGAGGGAAAGGTTGCGGCCGATTTATTTGAAATTCCTCCTAAGATTTTGTCTACTTGGGAAGAGTTAATCTATTGGTTTAGATCCACTTATGGGCAATCTAAAATCCCGGCCGAGAATTTACGAGAATACAATAACATCGCATATAAGGATGGTGAGACCATAAAGTCCTTCAACTTGAATTTCACTAAGTTATACAATCAGATCCCTGAAATCATTCGACCTCATAACCAAGTCACTTTCATGCATTACTACAATGCATTACCTTCCCCCTACTATCATAGTCTTGAGGAAAAATTCATTGATAATCTTGGTTCCGCTCTGCATACTTGTTTAGAGCATGAATAACAGCTTGAAAGAACAAGTCTTCCTCAGGGAGAATCAGTTAAACAAACAGACATGTCCGCCCTCTTACAGCTAGTACAAGATATTAACAATCGTATGATAGCGTATGAGAGAAAGGGGATTGTCTCACCTCTCACCCTTGGAGCTTCATCCTCTTCACCCCCCTTTAGAAGTCCAATTGAAAATAATTTTCAGCCTAAAGCTATCTTGCCTCGAAGTTTGTGTAACTTTTGCGAAGAACACCACGAGGAAGCCACATGTGAGGTAAGGAAGAGTTCCAGAGATAAAATCTTTGGTAACAGACTAGAAACTACTATGGTTTTCCTAGATTTTGCAGATCCAGAAGATGTCATGATCATCAATACTAGGAACAAAGCCTATTCTCCCAAGGGAAAATTTGATCCTCCCCGCAATTCTTCTAGCCCGAGCTCATCCTCACCCGTTGCTACTATTCAGGTTCCTAAGGTCCCTAACAATCAAGGAACAACTTCCCCTCTCCCCTCTTCCAAGTAAAATATCTTGAATCAGTTGGCCAACATCAAAGAAGATGCAACCCTTCTGGACATGGTTGTCGTCCCTGAACAACAAAGGCATTTGAAACAATTCATGGAAGGAAAAGCTTCAGTTGTAGCCAACCTCTCTGAAGAGGTAAATGAAGAGGACTCATCTGTAAATAAAGTAGGTGTACATAACTTTAGGTACCCTGTAAAAAATCCCCCTTTTATATTTTTATAAATATTATGTATAAGATCGCCCATTGTTGTCTCACTGATGGTGGTTCGGGCCCAAGTGTGATGTCTAAGATTATTATGGAAGAGCTAGGCTTGTCTTGTACAAATGAAAATGCTAGAAGCATGCTCTCCTATAATAGCCTACAACAAATGACCATAGGTGAGATTAAAGATGTGACCTTAGTTTTATGCGCACACCCTAAAATAAGGACAACCCTTAGTATTCAGGTAATCGATATGTCAGTAAGAAATTACTCGATTATCTTGGGAAGAGATTGGCAAGCCTTGACAGGTGGATACCTCTCACTCGACGGGACACATTTATCCATTCCTCGGAATGGTAAGAAAATTATAGTCCTTAGAGAGGGAAGGATTGCACCCTACATAGAGAGTGTTCCACAGCCTAATGTAAACTATATCAAAGAGGACCTAGGAGTGTATTCCATCTTTGCTGAGTAAGATAATATTCCTTTGGAACAAATAGATTTAGACGATGATATGTGGCAGATGCATTTTGATGGTTCACGCTCTAATGAAGGTAATGGGGCTAGCATTATCTTGGTTTCTCCTAGAGGAAAAATCCATAATTTGTCTTACAGGTTGGAGTTTGTTTGTACGAACAATGTCACTGAATTCAAAGATTTATTATTAGGCATTGAAAACGCCTACAATATTGGTTGTGGTCACATTTCAGTTTTTGGAGATTCTGAACTTGTTGTGAACCTAGCACGTAAGATATACCCTAGCAACAAGATGATGAAACGATATACCCAAATTGTTTGGGCACTTATCTCGAACATATTATCTTTCAACATCACTCATGTTAAGAGGGAGTTGAATTCAATGGTTGATCGGTTAGTTGTCTTTGCAGCTTCTTCTAATCAGCTTCTTTTCAATCTCTATATCATCCACATATCCCTAACAATGTAGAATTTTGGAAGGCCCTCCCTAACGATGAGAGCTTTTTTGCTTTCATTTAAGATGAACCTCTTAAGCCCAAGGAAATTATATCCATTAAAGATAACAAGATTCCTATGGGCTTGACTCCTCTTGAGAGTTTGTTTTCATCGGGTGATGTAGGCAATAAAGAGAGATAGAGAGAAGAGAAATCAAGAAGGAAGGTGGGTGAAACCATTTCCTTGAATATTGGGGCACTCAAATATTCAAAGAATGTTAAAATAAGTACTCAATGTTCTGATAAAGAAGAAATGAATTTTTCCAAGCTACTTGGTGAATTTCTAGATGTTTTTGCTTGGCCTTATAAGGATCTTCGTGGTTTTGATCATGGGTTATACAACATGCTATCCCCATCAAGGAAGGAATGAAACCAGCTAGTCAAAAACAAATACCTATTAAATCTGCATTTAAAGCAACTTTTCAAAGGCAGTTGGAAAATTTCTTAAGGGCTCGGATTATTTTTCCAATCTACCCTAAATGGGTTTCCAATTGGGTACCTGTTTCAAAGACCACTAATCATATTAGAACCTGCATTAATTTTTTCACTTTCAGTCAGCCTATTATGAGAAATCCTTTTCCTCCGCTCAATATGGAAATGATTCTACTACAGGTTGTAAGGTCACAAATGAGGCCCTTACTTGACAAATTCTTGGGCTACAGTAAAATCAAGGGAAAAGGGGCAGATGTTCACACAACCAGTATTATCACTAATTGGGGTACCATGACTTATAAATGCATGTTTTCTGGCTTACCTGATGCAAGTATTGCCTTTAAAAGATCTATACACATAACTTTTGATGAATTGATCAGTATCCATATCTACCTTGATGATCTAATCATATACGTTAAGGGGCTGATAATTACATCAGAGTTCCAAGTGTTATTTCTGGGTCCTTTTAAAATTTATTTTGTCCTGGATACTAACTCTTACATTCTAAAGGATTTACAGGAGAAATTGTTTTCCTACAACACTAACGGTTCTCATTGGAAACATTACGAGGGGCCAACGTGAAAAGTTATAATGTTGTTTGGATTTTCTGTATACTAGTAACCTAGCTCTACTTTCAATTTTGCACTATTTTCTTTTCTGCTTTACAGGAGTTTGACTTATGCTTTTTGTTTTAAAATTTTCCTACTACTTTTACGTTTCTGTCATTTTATTGTTGTTGTTTTAATCTTGCAATTTTACTTCTGTCATGATTTTGTTTCCTACCATATTTTAGTTAATTTGGTCAAAATAAGATGTTGGATCAGTTCCTCCACAGTGACACTCCTGCAAAGCATTGTTAGTCAATAACAATCAAGCTTACACAACTGCTACGATGTTTCCCCTGAAGGCACCCTTGAATTTGTTATCTACTTCCACTGTTGTCTAGAAAAAAAAATTGGGTTATCTCCTGCTTCTGCTTCCTTTTCTTCATCCATTTGAGAATTTAAGAGAGAAATTCCATAAATTTTCTCCTTGAAGTTAAGATTCGATCCTGGTTGAACGTTTATGCACACAGTGGTAAAACCCCTCATACTTAACACTTTTCATGAGTTATTCTTGAATTCCCGGTCATTTTTCCATTAAATCCGCTCACTTCCCCCTGTTGCATAATCTTCCTAGTCATATCTTCTTGACCTATTGTTCTTGGTCTGCGAAAGCATGAGTTCTGAGTTCTAAATATGTTGAAAACAAATTTCCCTATGGAGTTGCCAGTTTGTTCATAATTAAAATTGCAACAAGGTTTTTTCCCGCTAAATATTGATAAAGCCTATTATTATAAGCTAACAAGATATATAATACTAGTAGGTGGGACCCCCTTATAGATTGGGAGATCACATCTGGTTCTTATTTCATGTTTATGCTGCTATTCGACATAGCTTATAGGTTTCTACATGATTGATGAAATCTTGATTTTATTGGAGATAAATAAGGCATATTATGTGTTGGTTCTGATTGCGACAAATGAATGATGGATAAGGCATGTTGTGTGTTGGTTTGATTGCTCTAGGCTCTAATTTCATGTTACGATGGCCTATGTATCCATTGTTATCCTTGCTATTTATTCCTGGATTCATTACTGTGACACCTGCATAAGAGACATGTTAGTAACAACATATAAGAAGCAGTTGAAAAGAAATAAAAGCAATATAAACAAAATGCAAAAGGAAGAGATTAAACTATGCCAATATGCTACTCTACATGCATTGAAATTAAAAGATCATTGTTATTCCTAGCTAACAAGTTAATAGCTATGTGATTTATTGAGTTATATGAAGCATGGTTGATATGTGTTATGGTATAGTTGGCAATGGTTAAATGTGATATGGGTGGCGCGTTTGACAAGTGATGGGTGTTAAGTTTGATGCATAGATTTATTAAGCAGATTAATGGAAGGTTGGATGGCGTGTACTAAGGAATTGAATGAGTGGGGGTGGAGGCGACATGCATTTACTGCACATCACTCAAACTCCTTCCACTATCCGTCACCCTAGCTTGTCAATTGTTCAACTATGCTTTGCTGTGGTTAGGCTCTGACTTTCAAGTAGAGGAAGAACCGCTCGACTAAGCTCGCTTTTTTTAAGGTGCTCTTGGTTATAGGTATGTCTTTTCACCATCCATGAATCTTCTCTGGTTATGAAATAGATATTGGCTCAGGATGTATGGGTCTGTCCTTTCCTTAAGTCTAGCAACTGTGTAAATTTGTGATATTTTTCTGGAATGAACGGTTGGTGTGGGTTCATTGCAATAATGTTTGAAGTTACAGTTTCATTAATCATTCTGAGTTTAGAAGCCATGAAGGATCTCTGTCATACTTATTGGTCTTGGTTGAAGGGTTTCCATTCAGTCCAGATTGGCTGGTTGTCTCCATGCTTTCTTATCATCATACCCAGTTGTTCACTATTATGGGGTTTACTGGTTTTGAAACACTTGTGTCACTGTGTATCGTTTCACTTGGGTATGGGTTCATTCATGTTGTTGATGTTTGCGTAGTAGGTTACGATGGCAGTTATGCCAAAGGGCTTGCTTAAGATTGATTGCTACTTCTTGGCTCTATTTTATCTTGGCATTATTGGGTTGATTGGGAAAACCACAAGGTTTATACCCTGCATGTTCTAAGTTTTGTTATAGGACTGAAGTGAAGCCTTGCTCCTCTATTCATAATCTCTCCTATCACGGGATTTGTCACCTTGTCTGTGAAGTTAGTGGTGGTATACTTTGTGTGTGCACTGTTGATCTTGAAAGTTCTCACCCGATGGTGAGGGTCGACTCCAGTCTCCCTGTGTTGGTCCATAGGGAAAATCCTTGATTACTCAAAGCCCGGTTTTGATAAAGGGAACCCATTACGTCCTGTTGGATACATGGTTGATGGTTATGAGTTAGTGGTGCATCGTCGATAGTGTTCTAATGTTAGCTTGTCTTTGTTGATTATTGTGACAGTGGTTGTGGTTATTGTTATTTAGTCACTGCAATTGGTTATTATAACAATCTAATTGATAAGATCAACATTGTTAATTGGTTAATTGGATAAATGGGATCGAATACACAGTCGTTGTCTTTTACATGGTGACTATTGAATTTTTAACCCAGCATTAGTTTTAAATTGATTAATTCACAACAATGTATTCATGCATGATGCATGGGTATGTGTAGCCTTCCTACAAAATGTTAGGTTGAGTTAATGATTGTTGTGACTATGTGTTTTAAATTTCCAAATGGGAATATTGCAATCGTGGTTATTATGGTATGGCCATCCACTGTATATGCTATGGATATTATTGATTGCGCCATCAGAGATGGTGACGGGTTTTTAAAAAAAAATGGTTTTGTTGCAAATTTGATCAATTTATGAGATGAGATCAGGCTTGTTGTTGCTACCTCGTTGTATTGGATTGATAGCCCAACATTGTGGATGTTTAGTTTCAAAGTGATTGGACCTTTACAGAAATGCTCTGCGTTTTGTTGAATGGTTTGTGTATTCCAAGCATAGTATGAGTTAAAATGGTGATTGTTGTCTGTGTATTTAAGTGGCAAGTAGGGATCTTTGCAATTAAAATATCGATGTTTTTTTTGGTTGTTCGTTATGTGTGTTGATGAATATCATGCATCGTAGCAGAGATAGACACAAGTTCTGTAATAGTATAACCCCATTACAATTTAATTATTAAATGAATTAAAGGACAGAATCGGGCACGAATTTTGAGTCTGTATTTGATGATTGAAATAATTCATGGGCAGTGGTTGATGAGTTGACATTGAACAGAGTGGAGATAGTGGTTGTGTATTCATTTGGGAATTGTTTTAAAATATTAAATGGACAATGAGAAGAAACAAAACTCTTCTACAGGTTGTTGTGGAATGCATGTTGTCTTGTTTGGTGACACTGTGTTGAAAATCTAATTACAAACAATGAACAAGTTAATGCATAGAATTAATTGAATTATACACAGTAGTATCCATTTGATCATAGTGATTATTTGGTTGGTGTTATTTCCTTTTACAGAATGGTTTTATGGATTACTTAATTAATTTTATGAACAGTATATGCTCTCTTTCCCTACCATTATTTCACTTTTCGCTAATTACAACTCCATTGCCTTCCCACATTCATTTTTCACTCTTTGTTCTAAAATTTAATTACAGTTAAGAAGAATTCTATATTGAAGAATTTTGAAGTCGCAGTTTCTTGGTTTGATCACAGTGATATTTTCTTTGGTTTGCATTACAGTTGATTGTTTGTTGTCTTTGAGCAGTAACCATGTTTCTTTTCCCCCTCATTTTATCATGTTTCGCTCAATACAAACTCCTCGCATATCCCAGGACCTTTTTTTCATCCCCTGCTCATTGATAACAGTTAAACAATTTATATGGATTGGATTGCATGAGTCTGATATGTTGTTGAGCCAAAGTCTATTTCATATTTTTAAAGAGTTGTCATGTATGGTTGTAAAGGAAATAATTGCTAATCAATCATGTATGCAGGAATGAACTTTTTCATCCGAGGTAGCCATGGAAGAGGCAACCGAGGGAGAGGTAATTGGAACAGAGGCCCAAGAAGGCCAAGATTCTCCATACACTTTGACACTGACTCATAAGAGTTAGGCTAGTTTTTTTAGGTCGGATTTTTTAATTGGATTGGCCAAGGAGTAGTCCAACCTAGGCCTGAAAGGCCTCTCTTCCAAGCTCCACAAGCCCCTAGTATTCTCATTCCCGCTCATGTCTCATTGCAACCCGAGGTTCCTAAAAATGACAGATGGCAAGAGATTGTCCACCTGACAGTCTCCCAACATCATGGCTGGCCCAATTTGTCCTTACTTTCTCCCCCGCCTATTAACCAGATTTTTCAAGATGCACCTGTCCACTCACTAGTTTAGTCCTCTCATGCTAGCAAAAGGTTGAAAACGAAGGCCCACCATGCCCCTAACAAAGGAAAATCCATTGCTACCCCTTCCTCACCCTCCAATGGCTCTGAAAAATCTATGTCTTCCCGGATGCATTTGAGGGACGATTGTTCTCATGTGATTAGCGAGATTAGGCCTAAAGGCTTGGTGCAACCAAAGGAAAACTCAGAGAAATCAAAGGGTGACAGCAGCAATCAAGGAAACATTGCATCTCAGAGTGGAAAATATGGTTTTTGAGTTTTATTTTATTTATTGTTGATGACAGTTGACTTTAGAAGTTTTGGACAACATGTTTTCTTTGGATATATGAGTAATATATTTTTGAAAATAATTTCAAATATCAATGAGATAAATTGTCAAATGTGAATGTGATGATGGGAGTCACAAGGAGGGGTGTTTCACTTAATTAACTAGTTATGTTATGATTGTTAAGAGATAAAGGGAGTCACAAGGGGTCCCACCTACTAGTTATTATTTATTTAAAACCCTTATTATGATTTATTACTTTCCCCCCCTAACTAAAAAGTTGGTTGAGTTTTTAGTTAATTTAACTAATGAGATAGTTCAACTACTTCAACCAATTATAATTTGCTTAAAGGTAAAAGGAAAGGGAGGAATAAGGGGAGGATAGACGGAGAAGCATACTAAGGTTTTCTCTTTGAGTTTATGTTGAGATATTTCAGTTTTCATTCATTCCTTAATTTATCACAAGCCTAATTCTTTTTTATGATAGCAGGGTCTTATTGTAGACAGCAAGATTCATGGCTGAATTACATCATTTAGACACTTGTTTTTCAAAGGTGTTGATCTATCTTTGATAGTCTGTGTAGACTTGTCTATTTGTGAATTGGTTTTCATGACTAACAAAGGCTATTGTGTAGAGTCGAGTGGGCAACAATCTGTGGCAAGATGATCCAGCTTTTAGAGTTCATTTTTTTAATTTTCTGTCAAAGGTCCTTTTGTATGTTCCATCGGGGATGTCTAAGTTTGACTTTGGTCCAAAAATTCTTTGCAAAATTTTGTAAAGAGAATGACTCTTTGGTGAATTGGAATGAAATAAAGGATTTCTTTATGTCTCATATGTCTTTATTATCATCTTGGTGTCTTTGCTTATGTCTCTACATTTATTTCAACAACTGTTATATTTTTCTTTAGCCAAGCATAATCTGAAAATGCTTGAGTAAGATCATTTCATATATTTTCCTTAATAGTCACCAAACCAGGGCAGTGGCTCTTGGTGGCATAACCAAGAGAAAGGGGGTTGCATCACAAACCAACCTTCTCATCTTCGTGAAATGTTTGTGGATAACATTTTCACCTCTAGTCATAAAGCCAGGACAATGGCCCTCAATTATTCCCTTAAAGCACAAAAGCAAAGATCAAAAGCAATAAATATAAGAGTAAAAGGAAATGAATGGGATAGGAAACAATAGCATTTATGACAAGGTGCAGCTCGCCCTCTACAAAGGCACCCACATGTAAGACTTACATTTCTCTGTTATTACTACACTCCATGCCACCTCATACACTTACATGACCTAGATTGGCTCCCACCTAGGAAACACCCCAAAATTAAGGAAGGTTAGCCTAATAGGACACCCTCACACCTTCTCCAAACTTAACTTGTCAAATTTCATAATGTCTTTGAGCATTTCTCTGGGTTAAGGGGGGTTTGATGCACATGTTTGGGTAATTTAATTATTGGATTTGATTTACATGCTATGATCCATGTGAATTATGAACCCCTGGAGGGCGTACTTGTTGTTGTTGTAGGACCTTTCCAAATGGACAGGTACACATGAGGGGATGATTAGATTGAAAGTTCATGAGGGCTTAAAGACCACAGATGGATGTTGCAACCCCAGCCAGGGGTTAAAAGAAACTGAAGATTTGCACTAGGAAAAAGAACGATGTTGCCTTTGGAGGCACCCTGGCAGACCTAAACCCAAGAGGATCTTTCTCTTCCACATGGACATTAGCCCTAGAAGGCCCATGACATCATCATCATGACCCTGGACGTCATCCAGAGCCAGGGTTTCCATTTTAGAGGAATTTATGAGGAGGAATTTATGAGCCTAGTGGCATGTGTGGGCTTCATCTAGGGCCTTTGGAGGCCAAGTGACCTACCTTTCAAGCCCAATGTTCCACCTTAAGTGCTCAACGTCACCCTAGAAGGGCATGACGCCACCCTTGGAGATGTCTTTAGATGATAATTAATTTTATTTCTATCAAATTTGGATTTTAATGTAAATTGGCCAAGTTGGCCTTTTATTTGACCTAAAATTAATTAAGGGTCAATGTTTTGTATAAATAGAGATAAAGTACTCTCATTTTTACATAAAAAATCCTCACACAAGAGGAAGTGGTCTGAAATTTGCGCCCTATTTGGGATTTCTTGGCTGAAATAGTGAGGCGCACTTATCTTGGAGGCTAAATTTTACAACTTGGATCATTTTTGGTGAAGTTACTTGGCAATCTAGGGTTTTATTGCTTGATTATTCTTGGTGAATTAAGTAAATCTGCAATTGTCATTTCATTTTGAATGGTTATGGTATATTTTCTTATTCACGTTAAAGATTATGAAATTGCTTGCTTGACAAACCCTAGGAGTAAAGGACTTAAGGTGCTACTTATTTGCTCTTCATTTGCTAGACTTCACTAAAGTGATTTTACCTAGATAAACTTCTAAATCCCTAAAGTAATAGCATTTTAGAAGCCATTGTCTAGTTTTTGTTGCTCTTAATATCTTTCAACAGTGTAAGAAGGAGGGAGGCGTTAGGACCTAGAAGTGCCTACTCTCTAGTAGCTGACCTCCCTAAAGTTTAGATCCTAGAAGACTTAAGGTGCTAACTCTTCTAAGATCCATTCTTCACTTAGACAAATATAATCATTGTTGTTACTATTTCCAAGTGAAAGTCACCACCTATTGACTCCATTACCCCCACAAAGGCACTAGTCTTCACCTCTTTCCTCTTTGAGAAATCATCAAATTTCAAACTCAACTTCTACTTGCTACCCTACTAACCTAACTTAACTTACTAATCTAGTTTAGAATTACTAATCTTAACTTGTTGTTTTATTATCATTGTTACAACCATCCTTAACAGCTTGTTAAAGTTTATTGCTGGTAAAAACATTTCTAGAACTTGCATGTGACCTAGATTTATCATTTGAAACTTCAAATATCTTAGTTTATTGTCCATACAAGTGCACTTTCTGGAATATATTGCAGTTTTTATCATTTACTTATTGTTGTCATCTACTTGTCATTTGTTGCATACATTGATTGCCAACATTTATTTTCATGAACTTGATCTCTTGTTGAAGCATTAATATCATTTGTTGCTTGCTATAACTTTGTTGTTGGGCAGGCACTTTCCTTTTATTCCTTTGCTTCATCCTTCAATACATAAACTAGTTTGAGTGACCTAGAGAGACGGGTGGGTTACCTTACACTTTTCCCTTCATCAACCCACTAGGTCTTGGGATGTCTCTCTTGGAGTAGATTTATCCTTCTCCTAAATAGAAAGGGGTGTCCTATTGAGGTGACAGTGATAGGATTACCCCCATGTTATGCCAATCTTGTCCCACTTGCCTTGGGATTTGGGAAAGTACAGATTGTGCGATAACACACCCAAATCCTTCATCGCAAATGAATTAGCTAATTTCCTTTTGATCACATTTATATCCTGCATGTTAGACCCTGCAACAAGCATGCCATCTACATAGAATAGCAAGATAATATAGCTTCCATTTTCTAACCTCTTCAAATAAACACAGTGATCATAATGACATCTATTATAACCTTGTTCTATCATAAACATATCAAACTTCAAAGACCACTACCTTGGAGCTTGCTTTAGGCCATACAAGCTCTTCTTCAAACTGCATACCAAATTCTCCTTCCTGTTGACCTCATACCCATGTGGCTGCTGCATATAAATATCTTCATCCAAATCCCCATGGAGAAAATTTGTTTTTACATCTAACTGTTCAAGATGTAAATATTCTACTGCCACGAGACTTAAAATAGTCCTAATTGAAGTCATTTTAACAACATGAGAAAATATTTCATCAAAATCTATACCTTTCTTCTGTGCAAACCCCTTTACAACAAGTCTAGCTTTGTACCCTTTTTATCCTTCATCCCTTCAACCTGTAAACCCATTTATTTTTCAATGATCTTTTTCCTGCAAGCAATTGAACCAAGTCCCAAGTCTGGTTATTTACCAAGGAATCCATTTCCTCTTTCATGCCTTTCTCCCACTTCTTTTAGTGTATATCTGCATTGCATCTTCATAACTTTCTAGTTCACCAGAGTCAATCAACAATAAATAATACAATGAAGGAGAGTATCGTTCAGGGGGTCTACTTAACCAGGTAGATCTTCTAACAACACTTGCAGGAGTTTGAGGTACATGTTTCTCTTGTTGTTGTACATTTTGATTTTATTGTAGCTTTGGAATTTCCTTTTCAGTGATCTCATCAAGCACTGTGTATTCTGTGTTTTCCTTTTCCTATTTCTTTCCCTGCAACTAATCCTTATACATGAACTTCTCATTGAATATGAAATATCTACTCCTAATGATTTTGTGATTTTCGTAATCCCATAAGCGATAACCAAAATCATTAACACCATATCCAATAAAAGTACACTTCTTGGATTTTACCTCAAACTTTGTTCTATTTTCTTTATCAATATGGACAAATGCTTCACAACTGAAAGTCTTCAGAAATGAATAGTTTACATTTTTACCTATTTATGCCTCCTCTAGAATGCCACCATCCAAAGAGCTTGAAGGTCCTATGTTTATTAAGTAAACAACAATATCTACAACATCTTCCCATAACTGTAAGGGAAACCCAGCATGGAATCTAATACTCCTTGCATGTTCCATGATTGTCTTGTTCATCCTTTCTGACACACCATTTTCTTGTGGTGTTCCTGGAACTATCTTCTCTCTACGAATCCCATGGTATGAATAGTAATCATCAAACTCATTTTTTCAATATTCATCTCCATTGTCTGATCTGAGACACTTTAACCTCTTTCCTATCTCATTCTCAACCAAAGCTTTCCATTTCTTAAAAGTGTCAAAACATCATATTTTTGTCGAATGCAATCAACCAAAGTTTTTCTAGTTGCATCATCAATAAAAGTAACATAATAATGCAAGCCACCAAGAGATGATACCTAAGCTGGTCCCCATACATCTATATGCACAAGCTCCAATTTTTTACTCTTCTTTTCCTTTATGACTCTGATAAATCTGACTCTCTTCTATTTTCCATAAACATAGTACTCATGGAAATCCATATCAACCTTTTTAAGACCTGGAAACAAATTCATTTTGTGAAGTATATGCATCCCCTTCTCACTCATGTCTCCAAGTATATGATGCCATAGTGTTGTATCCAATCCTGCAGAAGCTAAAGAGATAGAAGAGTCAGTGTTACCAGTACATAAATACAATGTACCTACCTTCTCTTCTTTTTCTATCACAAGTGATCCTTTGGTGACCTTCCACGCCTTATCTGCAAATGTAGATATACAACCTTGACTTGCCAAATGCCCTGTTGAAATTAGTTTTTTTCTCAGATCTGGAACATGTCTCACCTCTTTCAACAACCATTGGTTTCCATTCTTTTGCTTTATGTGTACCTTGCCCATTCCAGCAATTTTGCATGGTGCATCATCACCCAAATGAACCTATCCAAAATCACCTTAAACATAATCTTGAAAATGTTTCCTATGGGGTGTGGCATGAAATGAAGCCCCTGAATCTACTACCCAAGACTTAGAAATATTATCTACAGAAATAATCAAAGCATCTTGTAACACATCACGTGTTACATTTGCTTCCCGATTTTTCTCCTGATGTCCATCTCTTTGTTTCTTTGGAGCTCTGCAGTCTTTCTTCAGATGTCCTTTCTTCCCACAATTCCAACATTCTATCTTTACTAGTCTAGATTTGGATCTACCCTTCCTAGAATTCCCACGGTTCCCTTAGCCATTTCTTCTATCCTTTTGTCTTCCTTCGTTCTCCACGGCCAACGCATTACTTGATGTCTCACTATGTTTTTCCATCACATTTCCTCGCTAAGGATAACACCAACAAAATCATCAAATTTTAGATTGTTTGAATCAAAGACATAGTTACTTACATCCATGACCAAGTCATTCTAGCTTTCTGGCAATGAGCAAAAGATTAGAGAAATATTAGTAATATTGGTTCTTTACTTTATAGTGTGATCATTAATGTTAGAATTTGAAAAGCAATTTCATTTGTCATTTTGATGTTTTCATCATGAAATTAAAGTTTTATGATGTTACTTATATTTATATAAAATTAAAAAAAGTATTATGATAATATTTATTGTTTAAAAAAAAGTAAATTATGATGTTATTCATAGTTTTTTGGAAAAAAAAAAATTATCACTTATCAAAATATTTCACGATTAACAAATATTTCTAAAGAATTTAGTTATAAAAGTTTTGTTTTCAAGATTTGATTCATAATTTAGTTGTAAAAGTTTGTTTCGAAATTTTGATTCATGTAATCATATCTTTAAAGTTTGAAACGCCAAAAATTATAGTCAAACTTTTAATTGATATATATTTTTTTAAGTTTGGTTAATTGGGAAAATGCCTAAATTTATAGGTGAACTTTTGATTGATATATTAACGCATCTCCAGAAGATAAGGACGACTTATTGATTCAATGTGCGTTCCTTTCCTTTTAGATAGAAAGTTCTAATTTTAGTCAATAACACCCAAGGTTCTTATAATTATCATTTGAATAACCATCCTTTTTATTTAGTTTTTATTTCTAAGAAAAACAAACGAAATGATGTTTCCCATGATTTTCTCACTTGAAATATAACAACTTTGTCGAACAAATGCTTTGAATCCCCTTGAACTTCGACAATCATAACCATTTCACCTCACAATCTTGGGAAGACTATTAAATGACACTTGTGAAAATTCTAAACTTTGGCCCCAAGGAATTTGATTTTGAGGTTGAGATGAATTTTACATATGAAATTAATATAATAGAAAAAGATACCAAGACAATGGTTTCCTTAAAATTTAAATATCACCGTCTATTGTTATTTGTTGGTTCACATAATCATTTTAAATGTAGTTTTTAGACCGAGTGTAGCGTGGAATATTTTCAACTTGTTAAATAATAGTAATAATGTGTTGGAGATAATGCCTCCATTATTGTTGTGAGTTGTTAGAGATCGACTGAGACATTCTCTCAACCCCTCCTCCTAATTTAAGAATTAGTTAGATCTGGAAAACTTTATAGAATAGAGCTATTGTTGTGTAAGATAGTGCAATTTAATATAGAATATGTTTTTGTGTGTGCAATCGGGCTTCCCAAGTTGGTATTAGAGTTGTTAGCTTTGGGTGTTTCTCCCCCACGGGAGGGCCCAAAATATGTAAATGTGTGAGTGTGTTTTGTGTGAAGTTTATTGTGTGTCTTGTGTGGAGTGGAGACATGTGTGGAATAGTTTTTAACACGGGTTTTGTTGAGCCGAGTATGAAAGGTTGTGTTACGTGCTGCTAGAGATCTGCAATCATTGGCACTGACGAAAGAATTCAAGAATTGTTTGCTAAGATTTTCCTCTACGTGCGACATCCACTGGTGGAGTCATCATGAATGAGGAAAGTCATCTTTGAAGTTGTCATCAAACATTGAAAAGGCCCTTCCTATGTGAAATGTCATCATCAAGAAAAGGGAATCAAGAATTCGCTCACTTGATTTGAAGGATTCTCTTCAGATAAAACAAAGTGCATGTCTTCTTCTCCCAGGCTAGGAGATTTGTATACACTACATGCATGAGAGTGAGAAGAGTTATTGCACAAATGAATGGTTGAAGTATTAATTTTCTGCAAGAGTAATCACATGATGAAGATCGGGTTGTTGGTTGAGTCGTAGCTGAAGGAGGGAAGAAGAGGTGGAGTTGTTGCATATATTATTTTCTTTGGTGTCTTCACACTATTTTATGAAGAGGGGGATCTATCTTATCTCCCCGAGTGTTTCAGATTTAATGTCAGAGTTGTTGATGGACTAGTCGCAACTAGGCACCGAGGGTTTCAATTTTTCAAATCGTTGCACTTCAATTTTTCAATGCAACATTACAGGCACTTATGTGTGGATTCCTCCGAGTTTGATGATGAGTGAATGATTAAAATTCAGATGTGTTTGCCATAAAATCTTCTTTCATAGATTTCTAGCAGGCATTTAGTGTGGCATAGCAGTTTGTATGTCTAGGCATTTCATTAGTTATTTGTAAAATTATATGATGAAGAACCAATTATAGAACAGAGTAACATAATCTAAGTTAATGGTTCTTGGCATACTTTGGTGCCATGTAAGAACACATCACTGATTTGATTATGTCTACATTCTGTCATAAGTTGGTGGTTCTTGTTGTACTTCAGTGCTCCAAGAAGAATGGTTATAGGTTATCTTAGTGTGTTTGTATATGTAAAAAAAGGTCAAGTTGTATGATTGACTACTGGATACATTCATTATCTAGATTGCTTTCCTATATAACTGACAAAATATATAGTTTGTTTTGTATTTGACAGATGGAAGTATGTTCATAGAGTGATTCAATATTGAGACTATTTTTCAGGGTAGTCAGAATCGTCAATCCTACAAATACATTATTGATGGTCAGAAGCAATTGTATCTTAAATGGAGCAAGTGGTAGCTTGAATTTGATGGTTGAGAAAGAGAGTAGTCTATGAGATTTCAAAATGGGTAGAAATGTTGATGAAGACCACACGGAGATCAAAGTTCAAAAATATTTTTATTTTGATTTGAGTATTGTTTTCAATAATGTAAGCATTAAGGGGAGGTGTTGGAGATAATGCCTCCATTATTGTTGTGAGTTGTTAGATATCGATTGAGATATTCTCTCAACCCCTCCTAATTTAAGAATTAGTTAGATCTCGAAAACTCTATATAATAGAGCTATTGTTGTGTGTAAGATAGTGCAATTTAATATAGAATTTTTGGTTTTGTGTGCAATCAGGTTTCCCAAGTTAATGTAGAGTATAATAACAATATATTTCTTTTAACTTGTTAGATACATAATATATTATACATTTTATTTGGATGATGATTTTCTACTTTATAGGCTATATTATCATGTATAAAATATTTTTTTTACACAAATTGATTGAAATATCGAAACCTTCAACAATTCCATACCCAACCAAATGTTCAACACATGATATGAGCCTAGATTCAACCTCATTGTTGAGTTGGGCCACTGAGATGAGAAGAAGAGATGATTAGAAACAACCTGCCCAAGTCACATACAAGGCATGCAAATTAATGTAATAAGGATGGAAAGTTCGCCCCCAAGAAATGCTTTCTTCTTCCACTAACATGCATCCTTGCTTGCGTTGTTTCATCTCTAAGATCCAATGATATAATTTAAGTTGGTCTTGCTTCCCAACCCAAGCACCAGCGTCTGTGGTGTAAACATTGGAAAGAGAAGAAAAGCATGTAAACATTGGAAAGGGAAGAAGAACATAAAGCTTCAGAAGGCTGGGGGGCATAATCCCTCGTTCAATTGATCTGCAAAGGCGGGTAAATAATGGATGGAATGCAATAATGATGGTTACATTTTCGTGTTACAAGGATTATCTTATACTGACTATATTGTCATGTTACATGTAAGGATTATCTTATTACACCAATTATGGTCGAACATATTTCCCTTCATATGCTCCACTCCTGCAACACCCATTGATTACCTATTTGATTACCTATTAGAACATTATAGAAATCATCTTGCACTTGCCATAGTATTGCAAGAACAAGTTAAGTATGATGGTGATGAACATTATATAACATACTGGGGATGGGAGGTGTAGTAGCGATCACATGAGGGAGATCAAGATTTATTCCACAAATGTGTGGATGTTCCTGAACAATCATGGACAAGGAAGAGCCCGTACCTCCTCCAACGTCTTCCAGTGATTTTATGTTCTTAAACCCATCACCATACATCTTCGTGGCATAAGACATGACAACACTACTGTGAGCGGCCATG
>JASDQU010244921.1:48202-60907 GCA_032191745.1 Picea mariana
AGTCCTAATTGAAGTCATTTTAACAACATGAGAAAATATTTCATCAAAATCTATACCTTTCTTCTGTGCAAACCCCTTTACAACAAGTCTAGCTTTGTACCCTTTTTATCCTCCATCCCTTCAACCTGTAAACCCATTTATTTTTCAATGATCTTTTTCTTGCAAGCAATTGAACCAAGTCCCAAGTCTGGTTATTTACCAAGGAATCCATTTCCTCTTTCATGCCTTTCTCCCACTTCTTTTAGTGTATATCTACATTGTGTCTTAATAACTTTTTGGTTCACCAGAGTCAATCAACAATAAATAATACAATGAAGGAGAGTATCGTTCAGGGGGTCTACTTAACCGGGTAGATCTTCTATCAACACTTGCAAGAGTTTGAGGTACATGTTTCTCTTGTTGTTGTACATTTTGATTTTATTGTAGCTTTGGAATTTCCTTTTCAGTGATCTCATCAAGCACTGTGTATTCTGTGTTTTCCTTTTCCTGTTTCTTTCCCTACAACTGATCCTTATACATGAACTTCTCATTGAATATGAAATCTCTACTCCTAATGATTTTGTGATTTTCGTAATCCCATAAGCGATAACCAAAATCATTAACACCATATCCAATAAAAGTACACTTCTTGGATTTTACCTCAAACTTTGTTCTACTTTCTTTATCAATATGGACAAATGCTTCACCTGAAAGTCTTCAGAAATGAATAGTTTACATTTTTACCTATTTATGCCTCCTCTAGAATGCCACCATCCAAAGAGCTTGAAGGTCCTCTGTTTATTAAGTAAACAACAATATCTACAACATCTTCCCATAATTGTAAGGGAAACCCAGCATGCAATCTAATACTCCTTGCATGTTCCATGATTGTCTTGTTCATCCTTTCTGACACACCATTTTCTTGTGGTGTTCCTGGAACTATCTTCTCTCTACGAATCCTATGGTATGAATAGTAATCATCAAACTCATTGTTGCAATATTCATCTCCATTGTCTGATCTAAGACACTTTAACCTCTTTCCTGTCTCATTCTCAACCAAAGCTTTCCATTTCTTAAAAGTGTCAAAACATCAGATTTTTGTCGAATGTAATCAACCAAAGTTTTTCTAGTTGCATCATCAATAAAAGTAACATAATAACGCAAGCCACCAAGAGATGATACCTGAGCTGGTTCCCATACATCTATATGCACAAGCTCCAATTTTTTACTCTTCTTTTCCTTTCTGACTCTGATAAATCTAACTCTCTTATGTTTTCCATAAACATAGTACTCATGGAAATCCATATCAACCTTTTTAAGACCTGGAAACAAATTCATTTTGTGAAGTATATGCATCCCCTTCTCACTCATGTCTCCAAGTATATGATGCCATAGTGTTGTATCCACTCCTACAGAAGCTAAAGAGATAGAAGAGTCAGTGTTACCAGTACATAAATACAGTGTACCTACCTTCTCTTCTTTTTCTATCACAAGCGATCCTTTGGTGACCTTCCACGCCTTATCTGTAAATGTAGATATACAAACTTCACTTGCCAAATGCCCTGTTGAAATTAGGGTTTTTCTCAGATCTGGAACATGTCTCACCTCTTTTAACAACCATTGGTTTCCATTCTTTTGCTTTATTTGTACCTTGCCCATTCCAGCAATTTTGCATGGTGCATCATCACCCAAATGAACCTATCCAAAATCACCTTAAACATAATATTGAAAATGTTTCCTATGGGGTGTGGCATGAAATGAAGCCCCTGAATCTACTACCCAAGACTTAGAAATATTATCTACAAAAATAGTCAAAGCATCTTGTAACACATCACGTGTTACATTTGCTTCCCGATTTTTCTCCTAATGTTCATCTCTTTGTTTCTTTGGAGCTCTGCAGTCTTTCTTCATATGTCCTTTCCTCCCACAATTCCAACACTCTATCTTTACTAGTCTGGATTTGGATCTACCCTTCCTAGAATTCCCACAGTTCCCTTAGCCATTTCCTCTATCCTTTTGTCTCCCCCCGTTCTCCACAGACAATGCATTACTTGATGTCTCACTATGTTTTTCCATCGCATTTCCTTGCTAAGGATAACACCAACAACATCATCAAATTTTAGATTGTTTGAGTCAAAGACATAGTTACTTACATCCATGACCAAGTCATTCCAGCTTTCTGGCAATGAGCAAAAGATTAGAGAAATTTTAGTAATATTGGTTCTTTACTTTATAGTGTGATCATTAATGTTAGAATTTGAAAAGCAATTTCATTTGTCATTTTGATGTTTTCATTGTGAAATTAAAGTTTTATGATGTTACTTATATTTATATAAAATTTAAAAAAGTATTATGATCATATTTATTGTTTAAAAAAAAAGTAAATTATGATGTTATTTATAGTTTTTTGGAAAAAAAAATTTATCACTTATCAAAATATTTCACGATTAACAAATATTTCTAAAGAATTTAGTTATAAAAGTTTTGTTTTCAAGATTTGATTCATAATTTAGTTGTAAATATTTGTTTCGAAATTTTGATTCATGTAATCATATTTTTGAAGTTTGAAATGCCAGAAATTATAGTCAAACTTTTAATTGATATATATTTTTTAAAGTTTGGTTAATTGGGAAAACGCCTAAATTTATAGGTGAACTTTTGATTGATATATTAACACATCTCCAGAAGATAAGGACAACTTATTGATTCAATGTGCATTCCTTTCCTTTTAGATAGAAAGTTCTAATTTTAGTCAATAACACACAAGGTTCTTATAATTATCATTTGAATAACCATCCTTTTTATTTAGTTTTCATTTCTAAGAAAAACAGACGAAATGATGTTTCCCATGATTTTCTCACTTGAAATATAAAAACTTTGTCGAACAAATGCTTTGAATCCCCTTGAACTTTGACAATCATAACCATTTCACCTCACAATCTTGGGAAGACTATTAAATGACACTTGCGAAAATTCTAAACTTTGGCCCCAAGGAATTAGATTTTGCGGTTGAGATGAATTTTACATATGAAATTAATATAATAGAAAAAGATACCAAGACAATGGTTTCCTTAAAATTTAAATATCACCGTCTGTTGTTATTTGTTGGTTCACATAATCATTTTAAATGTAGTTTTTAGACCGAGTGTAGCGTGGAATATTTTTAGCTTGTTAAATAATAGTAATAATGTGTTGGCGATAATGCCTCCATTATTGTTGTGAGTTGTTAGAGATAGATTGAGACATTCTCTCAACCCCTCCTCCTAATTTAAGAATTAGTTAGATCTGGAAAACTTTATAGAATAGAGCTATTGTTGTGTAAGATAGTGCAATTTAATATAGAATATGTTTTTGTGTGTGTAATCAGGCTTCCCAAGTTGGTATCAGAGTTGGTAGATTTGGGTGTTTCTCCCTCATGGGAGGGCCCAAAATATGTAAATGTGTGAGTGTGTTTTGTGTGAAGTTTATTGTGTGTCTTGTGTGGAGTGGAGACATGCGTGGAACAGTTTTTAACACGGGTTTTGTTGAGCCGAGTATGAAAGGTTGTATTATGTGCTACTGGAGATCTGCAATCATTGGCACTAATGAAAGAATTCAAGAATTGTTTGCTAAGATTTTCCGCTACGTGCGACATCCATTGGTGGAGTCATCATGAATGAGGAAAGTCACCTTTGAAGTTGTCATCAAACATTGAAAAGGCCCTTCCTGTTTGAAATGCCATCATCAAGAAAAGGGAATCAAGAATTCGCTCACTTGATTTGAAGGATTCTCTTCAGATAAAACAAAGTGCATGTCTTCTTCTCCTAGGCTAGGAGATTTGTATACACCACATGCATGAGAGTGAGAAGAGCTATCGCACAAATGAATGGTTGAAGTATTAATTTTCTGCAAGAGGAATCACATGATGCAGATCGGGTTGTTGGTTGAGTTGTAGCTGAAGGAGGGAAGAAGAGGTGGAGTTGTTGCATATATTATTTTCTTTGGTGTCTTCACACTGTTTCATGAAGAAGGGGATCTATCTTATCTCCCCGAGTGTTTTGGATTTAATGTCAGAGTTGTTGATGGACTAGTTGCAACTAGGCACCGAGGGTTTCAATTTCTCAAATTTTTGCACTTCAATTTTTCAATGCAACATTACAGGCACTTATGTGTGGATTCCTCTAAGTCTGATGATGAGTGAATCATTAAAATTCAGATGTGTTTGCCATAAAATCTTCTTTCATAGATTTCTAGCAGGCATTTAGTGTGGCATAGCAGTTTGTATGTCTAGGCGTTTCATTAGTTATTTGTAAAATTATATGATGAAGAACCAATTATAGAACAGAGTAACATAATCTAAGTTAATGGTTCTTGGCGTACTTTGGTGCCATGTAAGAACACATCACTAATTTGATTATGTCTACAATCTATCATAAGTTGGTGGTTCTTGTTGTACTTCGGTGCTCCAAGAACAATGGTTATAGGTTATCTTAGTGTGTTTGTATATGTAAAAAAAAGGTCAAGTTGTATGATTGACTACTGGATACATTCATTATCTAGATTGCTTTCCTATATAACTGACAAAATACATAGTTCGTTTTGTATTTGACAGATGGAAGTATGTTCATAGAGTGATTCAATATTGAGACTATTTTTCAGGGTAGTCAGAATCGTCGATCCTACAAATACATTATTGATGGTCAGAAGCAATTGTATCTTAAATGAAGCAAGTGGTAGCTTGAATTTGATGGTTGAGAAAGAGCGTAGTCTATGAGATTTCAAAATGGGTAGAAATGTTGATGAAGACCACACAGAGATCAAAGTTCAAATATATTTTTATTTTGATTTGAGTATTGTTTTCAATGATGTAAGCATTAAGGGGAGGTGTTGGAGATAATGCCTCCATTATTGTTGTGAGTTGTTCGATATCGGTTGAGATATTCTCTCAACCCCTCCTACTTTAAGAATTAGTTAGATCTCGAAAACTCTATATAATAGAGCTATTGTTATGTGTAAGATAGTGCAATTTAATATAGAATTTTTGGTTTTGTGTGCAATCAGGTTTCCCAAGTTAATGTAGAGTATAATAGCAATATATTTCTTTTAACTTGTTAGATACATAATATATTATACATTTTATTTGGATGATGATTTTCTACTTTATAGGCTATATCATCATGTATAAAATAATTTTTTTACACAAATTGATTGAAATATCGAAACCTTGAACAATTCTATACCCAACCAAATGTTCAACGCATGATATGAGCCTAGATTCAACCTCATTGTCGAGTTGGGCCACTGAGATGAGAAGAAGAGATGATTAGAAACAACCTACCCAAGTCACATACAAGGCGTGCAAATTAACGTAATAAGGATGGAAAGTTCGCCCCCAAGAAATGCTTTGTTCTTCCACTAACATGCATCCTTGCTTGCATTGTTTCATCTCTGAGATCTAATGATATAATTTAAGTTGGTCTTGCTTCCCAACCCAAGCACCAGCGTCTGCGGTGTAAACATTGGAAAGAGAAGAAGAGCATGTAAACATTGGAAAGAGAAGAAGAACATAAAGCTTCAGAAGGCTGGGGGGCATAATCCCTTGTTCAATTGATCTGCAAAGGTGAGTAAATAATGGATGGAATGCAATAATGATGGTTACATTTTCGTGTTACAAGGATTATCTTATACTGACTATATTGTCATGTTACATGTAAGGATTATCTTATTACACTGATTATGGTCAAACATATTGCCCTTCATATGCTCCACTCCTGCAACACCCATTGATTACCTATTTGATTACCTATTAGAACATTATAGAAATCGTCTTGCACTTGCCATAGTATTGCAAGAACAAATTAAGTATGATGGTGATGAACATTATATAACATATCGGGGATGGGAGCTGTAGTAGTGGTCATATGAGGGAGATCAAGATTTATTCCACAAATGTGTGGATGTTCCTGAACAATCATGGACAAGGAAGAGCCCTTACCTCCTCTAATGTCTTCCAATGATTTTATGTTCTTAAACCCATCACCATACATCTTCGTGGCATAAGACATGACAACACTACTGTGAGCGGCCATGTCTTCATTGAAGATCCGGTTGGTTTGAGGATTCTTGCCCACATATTCCCAGGGACTCATACCATGAGCTTTGTTGAATGTGTAGCCGCTTTCCATGACAGATTCATTCACATGTTGATAAGCCTCTAGGTAGACCCTATCGGTTGCTAGGAGCACAATAGGTGCAAGGGATTGGTCATTAGTGTTACAGGTAAGGATTATCTTATACTCACTATATTGCCTAGTGAGTGATGACCTCCAGTCACAGTTTGGAGTCGACGAAGATACATGCAAAGAGAAGATTGATCGATCACAAATTAACAGATGGAAACTTCTTATAGGGGTTAGAGAAACAAAACTATATTTTTTTCTTAGTGAGTGATGACCTACAGTCATGGTTTGGAGAGGGTGAGTCGATTAAGGTCAAGACACATGTAAAGAGAAGATTGATCAATAACAAATTAACAGATGACAACTTCTCATAAGGTTGGACAGATTAATTTTTTGATAAATTTAAAAAATATATATATATTGATAATATTAAATTGAATTTATTAAATCTATAGTTTTAGGTTTTTTATTTTTGGAAATGTAAAATTTTAAAATTATCTTTAAAACCTTTCATCCACAAAATTTGTCAATTGGGAAATAATTGTGGGAATATATTGTTTTCCATCTTCATTTTTATTTTTATTGGCATAAAATTTACAAGTGTTCATTTTTATCTGGAATAACTTTTACAAAGTGTTGGTGAATTGTAGTTAAATATATAACCAATTCAATATTTTATTTTTTTCAATAATGACCTCTAACCAGGATTCTCAACCTCTCCCAAGGATGATGTACCTCTGCCCAGGATTTTGTACCCGTGCCTTTGCCGCTGGTGCTACTTCAATGGATTATGGATAAACGGAGCTATTGGTGTCCACTCATTTACTCTTTTCCAGTGGGTGACAGCTTTTAACGAGGAGCGTGTACAACTTTTTTCAATTTCTTGGCTTCCTTCAATTTTCCTTTAGCTGGCCGCCTGTCTAGATTTTCCTTTACATGGCCGCATGTCCATGTGCTGATTGATCCCCTCGATGTATGGTTGTGCATCGTAAGCTCTTAGGAGTTGCTCCATTTCTTTTTGACACGACATGGCCTTGGTGCATTTTATTGTTTGCCTAGGACTGAAGGGTTTCATGTGTGAGGTTGGTACACTACTCCCACAAATTACAGTGTCCTATGTGGGAGTAGTGTACCAACGGGGACTATTCACAATTGGATTTATTCACACTTGAGCCAGTACATAGTGCTGGCGTTGATATTCATAAAATAATTTTTTTTATGAATATTTTTAAATTAAATAAAAATTTTAAATTTATTTTAATTTTTTTTTTTAAATTATTATTGACATTTCTTTAAATTAGACATTAGATATCGGAATATTTTTAATTCAAATATGTAACTAATAGTGATCCTGTAGTGAATAACACAAGTTTGAAAAGATTTTATTACAACAATTTAGAGGTTAAGGGTAATTCTTGCAAAGTTTGTGACATGTGTTAAGAGTAAAAAAAATTTATTACAACAATTTCGAGGTTGATGGTAATTCCTGGAAAGTTTGTGATACGCATTAAGAAGGTAAGTCACTTTTGTGCATTCAACAATCGCAAGTCCATGTGGTCTCTCCTTGTTTTTAATCTAGAATATCACTTCTTTAATGTGGTTTTTAATTTGAAATGTCTCTTCTATAATATGGTTTTTTCTATAATACGCGGTGAAATTCACGTGAAGATTTATTACTATCTCATCATGATATACTTAAAAGGTAAGAATATTCCAACACACAAGAAATTGACATTTCAATTCTTTTATGTTTAAATTTTCTAAACTATTTGTTGTATCTATATAAATAATGATCTCTTCTTCATTTGATATATGAAATAATTATATAAAATTTAGTATTATTATTTTTTGTTTTGATAAATAAATATAAAATTAACAATGATCTCTTCTTCATTTCATATGAAATCATTTGAAATAATTATATAAAATTGAGCATTATTATTTTTTGTTTTAATAAATAAATATAAAATTAACAACATGCAATAAATTATTTATAATAAAAAAAATACATGATAGTAAACTATATAGAAGTTAATAATTACATCATTCTATTAAACATTTTTTTACTTTACTCATATATATTTATAATTCAAAGAAGTTAAAATTATTGATTAAAAGTATAATTTAAACACTTAAATTTGTATTGGAAATTGTAATTATGAAATAAGAAAATAAATATCTTTGTTTTAAACATATTTTAATTTATTCTTAATAATATTTTATCAATTATATTTCGAAAAAGCTAAATTTAGTGATTAAAAGTCTAATCTATACTAATTACAAAATACAAACATTAATTATAATTACTATTACTTCATTAGAAAAGCTAAATTTAGTGATTAAAAATCTAATCTATACTAATTACAAAATACAAACATTTTTTAGAATTATTATTACTCCATTAAAATTGTAACTATTAAACCTTGAGAGCATTGAAAATTTCAATGAGAATTTGGTTTCATGTAATTGAAATGGATTAAAAAACCAAGAAAGAAGCCATCATTTTTTATTAGTGCAGTAGGATTGCATTCTTTTAGTAAGATTAAATAAAATAGCAATGAATGAATTATATATTTTTAATTTAAAATTTGTAATTTGAGTTGGAAATATATATCCCATATTTGTAATTTGTCTTGAAATTAAATATCTTTATTTTCAAATTTATCCTAAAATTAAATATTTTAATATTTACTTAGATTTACTTTATTATATATATATATATATATATATATATATGGTTAATAAAAAGTATGATAATTAAAAAACAATTTTTTTAAAGTTTTTTTTTATATAAAAATACAAGTTCAAAATTAACTAAATATTTTCTTATGTTTCATAAAATTAGATAAACTAAATTGATTTCATCATCTTCTCTTAACAATATTGCATTTGATTATAAAATTTCAGAATAATCTAATATTATTTTATAAATTTTTAATTTATGAATGTAAATATTATTATTAATTTTTTTATCCACAACCAAAAAATATTATTTTTAAATGAGATTGTCTAAATGTTTTGAGTTTTGGAATCGAACAAACATAAATCTAGAGATCACAATTTTTTATTGTTTAAATTGCATAAATGGATTCAGTCTTAGCCATGAGACACTTGGATTTTACAGACTTAGCAACTCAAATATGCACATCCATTTATTTCTAGATATGAAGATCCATTTATTTCTAGTTGGATTTTAGGCAAAATTAAACAAAAAATATGAAAAAGGACCAACACATAAAACCTTTAAACTAGAGCTTTTTAAACCCCATTATTATCATCATCGACTTCTTCATTACCATCTTTAAAATAAATTCATAGCTTAAAGATCATACATTTACTTGTAGAATTTAACCTAGAATATATATCAAGTTCTTGAGTCTAGATTTGCACTCTCTCTTTTCAAGACATATAATATTTTCATCAATTTGAGACTTATGGTAAGAGCTCTTCATCAGGATAATGAACCAACCTTAAATATAATCATTTTAATTGTAATATCTCTATGAATCCAATGAACAACATTAATATGAAATTTCCTCTCAAATTACTTCACCATTCCCATTGACTCACTTAGGAGGTATGCTAGTTTACTTAATACTTAGCACATGTCATCTATATACATTGTATAGATGTACACCAATAAAAGTACAAGTGAAGACTTTTTGGCTAAATACAATTTATCTTCTTATTATACTATCTCCAGGCAGTATATAGCATTGGAGTAGGCTAACTCAGGAGCAAACAATCCCGCTTTTCAGGAAAAAAATGGGCTTGAATCTGGCCAGATTTTTAGGGGTAGTCCGAGTTTCACATGGATCAAAGTTCCATGCATTTTAGAATGTTACCCTAGGGGTTTGCCCCATTTTAAACCAACCTAGATGCCCAGAAAATCGATCAGAGTTCTGGATGGTCGGAAATTTAAAAGCGGGTCGTCGGAGGACCTGTCGGAAAGGTAACTCGGGAGGGAAGATTTCTCCCGAGTTAGCCCACTCCTATAACGTTCGATTGGGCTTGAATTTTATATTAATTTGGGTTTCCTTACAAAATTTGGTGAGAAAGATAATGTTAAACATAGTAGATAGAATTTTTTTTTTTTATACATCAAAATAATGTATTTTCCTAAGATTTTATTGGTTGATAAATTGAGGGCCTTATAGAAAACTTCACATAGATCGATAAACTTAAATTAGTTTCACAGTTAATGTTTAGTACTGCTGGTATCTTCGAGATCATATCATCTGGTGAAGTCCCCAACGACGAAGACCAACATCATGTACTCCTCCTTCCCGTCGGATATAATCCCAAACACGTGCCATCCCAACATAGGCGATCGATTGATTCTGTATAGGAAGCCTGATTCTATTCGACTTGGGAATTTAATTAGGCTCGCGTGATTGGAAAGTGCATATGCTTTCATCGAAACTCTTCTCACTCAGACGCATGGCAAGATTATCACTAACGTTATGATTACAATGAACCACAAATCAAGCTTCTTCACAAGACTTGAGCCACAAACGTTATAGGATTTGTCCAGTAGATTGTAGATTAGGAGGTAGGAAACTTCAAGTGGTTCAAATACCCCTGTCGCCCAAAGTGGTCGAATGCTCCGATAAGCTCGATCTACCGGATCGACCCCACACTTATCAAAAATTCGCATCAATTGAAAGATCATGCCATGATCTTCGGTGTTCCGGTGGTTAATACGTGGCATTTAGAATCTGCATAGCCAGAAAGAGTGTGGCGACAGTTTCTGGGTTCGCATTTTGGAGTTAGGCATCCCGCCTGTACCCACCACGACTGTGTTCACGACCCTCACACTGAAAGAAAAAACGCGTCACCATGAACATTGGATTCAAGCGAAGGCAAAAGAGAATGAAGAGCACTCAAATAAACTCCAGTGAGATCGATTCTTAAACACAGGACTAGCTGAATTGGATGTATGCGTAAATGAGACATCAAGAGAAGTGAGGGTTTGGCATCAAGAAGCGCACTATCTATGCACTTTCTCTGCAAGTGCATCAAGAGCTCTGAGAAGTCATAGTTTTTTAGCTCCTCGCGTCACGCGATCTCCATTAAAGCCTTATATAAGAAGCCAAGGAGCTCCATTCTTCAAGTGTGGTAATCAACTTTAGCATTGACAACGCTATGGTGAATTAGGTGGTTCAAAAATATAAGTCTGCAATTACTCAGGGTTATCTATCAACATAGGTGAAATTTATATTTTCTCACTAATAATTAAGTGGGAGTTGAAGCAATCTACAAAGAATGACATAGATACTCTTTTTGAGTCCTTCATAATTCATCCCAAAGGATCCGTGACAGTTGCACACTGTTGCCTCAAGAAAATTATAGTTTATCTAATTTGTTTTTTAAGTAAAGATCTTCATTCTGAGGTAACTTAGCAAATCCCCGTAAGTTTTGTCATTTAGAAGGAAATAAAATGAAAAACTGAACTTCTGACCTTCTTGTTATCTTCCGAGACAATATACGTAGCTCATTGCCCTTGTTAAAATAAATATTAAATTGTAAATAATTTATATTATATTAAAATATGTATTACCTTACACAAAGAGATATGATTAAAATATAAGCTTTGCATGGTTAATAACCAACCCTTATGGGAAAACACGTGGAAGGTACAACCATAAGTATTCAAGACACTATCTCAAGTGACTATGAAATACTCATTATCCACAATTTCCTCCTCAATTAAATAAATTCTTAATCCCTAATTTTGAAATTAATGAACAATGCCCTTTACCAAGTTCAAGACACAATATCCTTAATAGATTTTTGTTACCATTTAAACTCAATCCCTAATTTTTGAATTAATAAACAATGTTCCTTACCAAGTTCAATAAACAATATCCTTAATAGGCTTTTATCACCATTGATAAATACAACATTAAGGTGGTTTATTTATGACATTCAAAACAACAATGCCTTCGAATCTTTACAATATTAAATGGAAAAAAAAAACATTAGACAGTCCCTTAATTTATATTCACATTTAAAATTTTGAGAATCTTTATAACATTTAAAGCAAAATTTTCAAACTTCTATAACATTTATTAAAAAACAAACATTTTTTTTCAGAAGAAAAAATTACTCAATTATATTAAAAATATAATTTGTTCTCATAATAAATTACATTCAGAAATCAGAAATCTGAGTAAAACCAGCAGGGAGAGAGTCCATCTCCTTCAATTTGACATCCAAATCTAACGGGAGTGGTGCTACCCTGAAAATAAAAGAAATCTTAAACTGAAAAGATGGAAAAATGATGAAATTCTACCATAAAAGTGCCAAGAAATGCGGAAACTGATGATGACGCCCGGTAGATAATAAACTTAGAAAATTTTGATAGAAAAAAAACATTATACATAACAAGCCTCTTAAATTACATGCACATTTAGAATTTTGAAAAATATAAAATAATTAATTAACTTTTTTTAAACCAAAGGATTTCTATAGTTACATTTTAAAACCATAATATATATATGGGGATATGAACGACAAATTTAAATTAAAGGTGCCTGAGCAAGTTTAGTGGTGTCCACTCATTTAT